>JAAAKG020138976.1:0-34847 GCA_010014905.2 Druon quercuslanigerum
TCTTAAAAATTATCAATATTTTAACAATATTGATATAGACCAGTAGACAAACAAAATTAACATCTAATATTAATATTAAAAATTATTATTGTATTATAAATTTTATTAATTCATTCAGATAATTTTGAAAAAGGCATAAGGGAAATCCCTGTTTTTTTTTAAATTTTATGTAACCGTAAGACATAATTATAAAATTCTACAACATTTTCATTTTTAATGTTTTAATTTAAATTTAATTTAATTTTTTTTTTATTATCAATGTTTTTTTTACGAATAAAACAAAAAGTACGCATCCTATCAAAAAGTGATTATAACCGAATTTTGTCAATCTTTTTTAGGATTACAATTTTTGTGAATTTATCTTTTTTTCGTATCCTGAGAATCCAAAAAATTGTTTTTGCAGGCCTTTCAAAACGCAATGTTTTTCTTCTCTTGACTTTTTTTTTATATCGTAAGTAATTAAAATAAATTGTTTTTCGTTTTTAATACTATAAACATCCATACGTAGAATTTTCAAGTTTAGAAATAAAGTGGTCTCAAAAATTTTTAAATTGCGCTTACTTTTTGAATTTGTAACCAAAATGGCTGGTTAACGAACTCGTCCTTTCATTTACGGTCTAAAAAAAGTGTGCCAAAGATTGATCTGATCCGTTCAATTTTTCGAGAGTTATCGTGTTTACGGACGGACGGACAGACAGACGCCATCGTAAAAACTTTATTTCCGGATTCAGAGGGTCTCGAAACGTGGAGATCATTTAAAAAAACTTCATTGTTGCAGATTTTAAAATTTTAAATATACGTTTTTCAATTTGAACGCCTCATTATTCAAATTGAGAAATATTTTTGGAATTATTAGCATTTATTTACTTTGTATTCAGACTGAGCAATTATAAATCAAGTATTAAAAGTTAAGCTATTTTAAAAAGAAAGCCTTGATTCGTTAATATTTCAGAGCGTTAATTTAAAACATTGAGTGTTACAATTTTCCTTAATCTATGTAAATAAAATTTTTAATGTGAGTAAAGTTATTGTATTTTGATGCATAAATAACGAATAAACAATCATCAATTTAGAAAAATTGTTTGTTAGTATATGAAATATTTACAAGTTGTGAGAATATCTAAACTTGATTTAAAAATGGAAAAGATTTAAAAAAAAAAATTAATTTAGATTTATGAAGCTTTCGCAATTATATTTTAGGTTTTAAGAAACTAAACTAATTTACCTAAGTTTAATGGGAAAATTTAAAACGCTTGTGTTCTTCAAAAATTAATTTCAAGAGAATATTTCAGAAGATTGAAACAAATTTTGCAAAGATTCCATAATAATTTAAAACGTTAAAAGATTTCAAACAAAAAATGTATAAGCTCTTTAAGCATTTTAAAAGGCTTTCAATGAACAAAAAATTTGTATCCAAATTTAAAAATTTTTTAAAAATTTATTTAAGGTTTAAAAATTAATTTAAAAAAATATTTGATAAGATTTCAAAAAAAAATCCTCGATACAAACCTGCAAATTCCTGTAGATTCTTGCAGTTTGACGTTCTTTTGGAAAATTTAGACTGCAATAAAATGCAACAATGTATAAAAAAGTACAAAAAAAATAAAAAATTCATCTCAATGATAGAAAAAAATTATACTTTCTTGTAATATTGGTTGTCATTTATTTTATTTATTTGTATAATCCTGCGAAAATAGTTTAGTTTCTTGTCCTCTTTTAAATTTTAATTACTTTGGAGAATTTTCTCTCCCATGTTAGAATAATAGTTTTTTCAAATATTTCTTATTTTAAATCAAAATATTTATATATATATATATAATAATTTATAAAATAATTTTTTGAAAGCTTCCTGTACTATATATCAGTCATGATTATTCTCTCAAAATTTTTTTAAGTCAGAAGTATAAGTTTAAATTTACAGTTTAAAAAATTTCTTCTCATCAAAAATAAATTAGGTTTTAATAATTTTTTAATAAATTGTCAAGCCAAAAAAATTAATTATAACCAAAGTAATAGTTTTTTTACCCAGAAAACATACTTTTTAACAAAGTGAATACATTTGCAACCAATCCTAATAATTTTAAACTACATAGTTGAATTTTCAACCGAAAAAATGTTTGTTGACTAAAAAAATTAATTTTCTAACAAAAAAGGTTCATTTTCAACCGAATAAATTAATTTTGAACCAAGTACTTCAATTTAATTTCAATTTTTAATTTTCAACCTAGGTAGAGTTTTCAACAAAATAATTTAATTTTTAATGAAAAAGATTCATTCAATTAAATGAAAAACAATTTATTTTTTAACCAAAAGAAAACGAATTTTCGAAAAAGTAGTTACATTTTCAACTAAAGTGAGGCTTTTTTCACTTAAATATAAATTTTTATTTTAGCATTTTAACAAAGCAGTTGAACTTTCATCCAAGATTATTATTTTTTACCAAAAAAGACGAATTATTAATAAATTACATAAAATTTTACGGAAATAGATAAATTTGTCAATAAACATGAAAAATTTACCGTAAAAATATGATTTGAACAAAAAGATGAATTTTTAAGGAAAAATAATTTTTTTCCTAAAAAAAAAAAAAATTTGTATTAAAATACATGAATTTTGTATTAAATAATTCAAACATCAACAAAATAGTTAAGTTTTCGTTAAAAAAAAGGCATTTTCTTGCAGAAATTTTTGTTTTTAACCAAAAATTTAAATTTTTTACTAAAAAAATAAATGTTTAACGACAATCTGATACGCTGAATAATAATAAAAAATCGATAATTATTTATATTTATTTTGTATAGTTTCCATGCTAGTAATAATACCCAATTTGTTATTTATAATAATAACAATTTATTTACCTTTATTGAAAAAATGGATAAAAAAGTAGATTAACATTTGCCAACGCAATTGCACTTTCATTAAAAAAATATCAGTTTTCAACAAAATAGTTAAAATTATAACTACAAAGATATTTTCAACTAAAAAAATGAATCTTTAATAAAAAAGATTTGTTAATAAAGTGATCGAAACAAAATTTTCAAACAAAACAGTTAAATCCTTAAGCAAGGCAGATTATTTTCAAGCAAACGGTTTTTATTTTTATAGCAATATGATTAAATTTCTGCTAAAACAGATACATTTTTAAATAAAAAAGATCACTTTATCTAAAAAAGATTCCAGTTTGACATTTTAACATCCAAATATAAGTTTGAAATAAAAAATGAATTTTCTAAAAAAAAGTACTACAATTTTAAACCAAAGAGCATAAATTTTAATAATATTCTTGAATTTTCAACTAAACAGTTACACTCCTATCTAAGAAAAATGCAATTTCTACTAAAATAGATGAATTTTTAAATTATATATAGAAATATTTTTAAAAAATAGTTGAATCACCATCCCTGAAAGATTTCAGATGATGTTTCAACAACAAAATATGAATTTTAATCTAAAGGTAAATTTTGTAAATAAAAGTGGAATTTTTAACAAAACAGTTGCATTTGTATCTTTAAAAAATGAAATTTCTACTAAAATAGATGAATTTTTAAATCAAAAAGACAAATTCGCAAAAAAAATAGTTAAATTTCTACTCAAAAAATATGCTGAACTATTTTTTTAGAATTGCTCTTTTTGATTTTGAATTGGATAAAAATGCAACTATGTGGTTGTATATTTAACTATTTTGTACATAATCTATCTTTGGATTAAAATTCATATTTTGTGTTGGAAAATCAACTGAAATGTTTTTTGAGTAGACATTTAACTATTTTTTTGAGAAATTTTTTGTTTATTTAAAAATTTATCTATTTTAGTAGAAATTTCATTTTTCATAGATACAAATGCAACTGTTTTGTTGAAAATTCGAGAATGTTATTAAAAAGTCATCATTTTTGGTTCTTTTTCAAATAAAATTTATCTGTTTTTTTTAAAAATGATATTTTTTGTTTCAAAGTGCAACTGCGTTTGTAAAAGTTAATCTACTTTTTTATCCATTTTTTTCAATAAAGTTAAATAAATGATTATTATAAATAAAAAATGGGTATTACTAATGGCATCGAAAATACAGAAAATTAATATAAATGTTTAATAATTTGTAATTATTATTTGGCTTATCACATTGTCGTTAAAAATTTACCTTTTTAGTAGAAAATTTAAATTTTTGGTTGAAAACAAAAATTTCTGCAAGAAAATGCCTGTTTTTGATCGAAAACTTAACTATTTTGTTAATGCTTTAATTACTAAATTCAAAATTTATGTATTTTGTTACAAATTTATCTTTTTTAGTAGAAAAAAATTAATTTGACTTGAAAATTCATCTTTTTGTTCAAATCATCTTTTTACTGTAAACTTTTCTTGTTTATTGGCAAATTTATCTATTTCCGTAAAATTTTATGTATTTTATTAATAATTCATCTTTTTCGGTAAAAAAAGTAAAAATCTTCAATGAAAGTTCAAGTACTTTATTGAACTGCTTAAATAAAAATTTATATTTAAGTGAAAAAGTCTCACTTGAGTTGAAAATGTAACTACTTTTTCAAAAATTCGTATTCATTGGGTTCAAAAATAAATATTTTAGATTCAATTAAATGAATCTTTTTTATTGAAAAATAAAATTTTTTTTTTGAAAACTCTTTGCTTTTTTATTTTTTGAAATTGTTTTTCAATTTAAACTTTGACTATTCCAGTTGAAGATTCATCATTTCAATTAAAAATGCAGCACCTTGGTTAAAAATTTAACTAGTTTGTTTAACATTTGTTCTCTTGGGGTAGGAATTGAACCTTTTTTCAACTAAATTCAACTACATGGTTCAAAATTAATTTATTTTGTTGAAAATAAATCTTTTTTGTTAGAGAATTAATATTATTAGTGAAAAAACATGTTTTCGGTTGAAAACTCAACTACGTGGTTAAAAACTAATAGGTTTGGTTGAAAATTTATTCATTTTGTCAAAAAGTATCTTTTCTAGATGGAAAAACTAATATTTTGTTAAAATTTTTTGTTGGGTAATGACGATTTATTAAAAATTTGTCTTGCTTTATGGAAAATGAATATTACTTTTAAAAAAACTTTTTTTTCGTTAACGATTCAACTATTTTTTTATTCTTCTTTTTTGGTTAAATGTAACTACTTAAAAATTAATTTATTTTTGATGAGAAGTAATTTTTTAAACTGAAATATTTGAATTATCATCTAAAATATAAATTTTAATCTAAAGATAAATTTTCTAGTTAATAGTGGAATTTTCAACAAAACAGTTGCATTTGTATTTATGAAAAATGAAATTTCTAATAAAACAGATGAATTTTTTAATCAAAAAGATAAATTCTCAAAAAAATAGATAAATTTCTACTTAAACAATATTTCAGTTGATTTTTCAACAAAATATAAATTTTAATCAAAAGGTAATTTTTCTACGAAGTAGTTCAATGATTATCCTACAAAGGTGAAATTTCATGAAAACATTTTAATTTTTATCCGCAAATTCTTTACTTTTTGAAACTTCTTTTATCAAACAAATTGTTGAAATTTTTACTAAACAGTTGATTTTTTCTGAGAAAAATGCAATTTCTACTAAAGTAGAAATATTTTTAAATTGAAAAGACACATTTTAAAAAAAGTTTATTTTTCATTCAAAGAGGATTTTAACTGAGGATTGAAATATTTTTAAAAAATAGTTAATAATGTAATAATAGTTAATAATAAATTCTAGTTATTAATGGAATTTTCCACAAAACAGTGGCATTTGTATTTATCAAAAATGAAGTTTCTACTAAAGTAGATGAATTTTTAAATCAAAAAGACAAAATCTCAAAAAATAGTTAAATTTCTGCTGAAAAAATATTACAGATGATTTTCCAACACAAAATATTAAATTTAATCAAAAGTGCATTATCTACAAAATAGTTGCATTTTTATCCAAGAAAGATGGAATTTCTACTAAAATAGATAAATTTCTAAATTAGAAAGCGAAATATTAAAAAAATTAGTTTCATTTTAATCCAATGAAGATTCCAGTGGATTTTTTTATTACAAAAATATGAATATTATTCAAAAGGTAAATTTTCTACGAGATAGTTCAAGTTTTAGACTAAAGGCGAAATTTCAAGAAAACATTCTAGTTTTTAACTGTAAAGAGTAACTTTTGAACCAAATTGTTGATTTTTTTACCAGCCAGTTGATTTTTTTCTGAAGAAAATGAAATTTCAGTTGATTTTCCAACACCAAATATAAATTTTAATCAAAAGGTACATTTTCTACGAAGTAGTTCAGTTTTTAGATTATTAAGGCAAAATTTCAAGAAAACATTTTAATTTTTAACCGAAAATTCTTCATTTCTTAAAATTTCTTTTATTAACCAAATTGTTGAATTTTTTACTAAACAGTTGATTTTTTTCTAAACAAAAAGGCAATTTCTACTTAAATAGATAAATTTTCAAATTTAAAAGACAAGTTGAAAAAAATTGAATTTAGATTAAAATGTATATTTTAATGGAAGATTGAAATTTTTTTTTTAAATATTTAAATTATCATCCAAAATATACTTTTTAATTTAAAAGTAAATTTTCTAGTTAATAATGGAATTTTCCACAAACCAGTGGCATTTGTATCTATCAAAAATGAAGTTTCTACTAAAATAGATGAATTTTTAAATCAAAAAGACAAATTCCCAAAAAATAGTTAAATTTCTACTCAAAAAATATTTCAATTGATTTTCCAACACGAAATATAAATTTTTATTAAAAGCTACATTTTCTATGAAGTAGTTCAGTTTTTAACCTATAAAGGCTATATTTCAAGAAAACATTTCAATTTTTAACCGTAAATTCTTTTTTTCTTAAAATTTCTTTTATCAACCAAATTGTTGAATTTTTGCTAAATAGTTGATTTTTGTCTAATCAAAAAGACAATTTCTACTGAAATAGATCACCATAGTATGAATTTTAAACCACAGGTCAGTTTTCTACGAAACAGTTAAATTATCGAACAAAATAGATAAGCTTTTAACAAAATTGTTGAGATTTGAAAAAATTAATAAAATTTATAATTAAAAAGATAGTTTTCAAAAAGGAATAAACCGCAAAAAATATGAATATAAAGAAAAGGCAAATAAATATCTGCGATACAAGTATCAGGGTTACCGCAAAACTTCTTTCTAAAAATTTCCCTAACTGTTAATAATTAGAGACCAGAATTGCAAACTTGTAACATTTGTAACCCAGAATCTTAGTAAACAAAATGAAACAATTTAAAATTTAAATTGAAAGTTTTCAAATTTATTCTGCTTTCCCTGACTTTTGTCTGACCATTAAAATTTTCTGATTTTTTTTATTGTTGGCCAAGTTCCTTTTTCATGCGCCAGGTTTCTTTAGCAAATAAAGGTAAATTCATAATAAATTTCTGTACAGTTTCTGCAAGTTATTTTCTTTAATTTGCAAAAATTATGTACAAGAACGAAGGTCCCCTCCCCCCTACTATAACAAATTGTAAAATACTAGTGTGTGGCAGTGGGGCCGCACGACAAAAATGTCACTTTGATGGATTACATTTGATTTTTTTCGGCATACACATGGCTTGCTTGTCATGGCAGTAGTAGGGATATCGAACAGTTATATTCGCAGCAATTTCACCTTGCGGTGTTGCATAATTTAGGTAGTGTCTGTAATATATTTCCTGAAGCTGCCGAGTCTTACAATGGCAGTAGTGGGGATATTCAACAGGAATATTCGCAACCATTTTCCGTTAAGGATTGCATAATTTAGGTACGATTCCTAAAGCATTTCCCGAAACTCTAACTAAAATACGAGTGTGTGGCAGTGGGGTCGCCTGACAAAAATGAAAATTTGATGGATTAACTTTGAATTTTTTCGTCAATTTCAATTTTCCAAATTTCATCAGTGGCTTTGAAGAGATATTAGGGTAAGACACTGCAGAAAGAAGACAGAGAGAGATCATATACATTATTTGCTTGTTATGGCAATAGTAGGGATATTAAACAGTAATATTCGCAGCAATTTTACCTTGCGGTGTTGCATAATTTAGGGAGTGTCCCTTATTTATTTCCTGATGCTCCCGAAGCTTACAATTGCAGTAGTGGGGATATTCAACAGAAATATTTGCAGCCATTGTCCCTTGAGGTGTTGCATAATTTAGGTACGATTCCTAATGCATTTTCCGAAGCTCCAACGATGCCGGGTATTTTGAAAAGTTCATTCCAAGTAACTTTTCCACCTGTGAGTTTCCACTCGCTTCTTAAAAGGGCTTTAACTCTCGAGAACGTGGAGTGCGAATTAAGTTTCTTTCTAAAACTGAATCATGAACGCCTTTTCCACTGCACCGCGAAGAAAGTGTCCTTATTCCGCCCTAAGCCGTTACAAGGTTTCTTCGAGGTTTCTACCCGGCACAAAAGATCAAAAAGTGATTTACCGTCCCGGTGTTTATAACACGCGCGGATACTCAAATAGCGCGAACAAAAACGAAATGAAAACACTCTTCAAAAAATATGATCCTAAAAGCGTATGAAACGATCCGAATGGGTCGTAAAAGCATTTTTAACTCGACTTGCTATATAAATACTCTCATTTCCGAAATCCAATAAAAATGCAATCTTTCCAAAATATGGGATAAAAGCTCGTAACTTAGGCTGGAAGCTCTATTTATGTGCAAAAATGCTATACAAAAATTCATAAAAAATCAATGTGTGCATTTTGTTGACTTTTAAAGAGAAGAATATACAAGTGTACGAGTATTGCGCAATTTTTTTCTCACATTCTGATATTCTCTGAACACTATGAAAATGTTTTTTATATTTAAATGTTTATATTTCTGCTTTAGCTTTATTTCAAATGCTGAAAAATTTGCACATGGAAGATTTTACATTATCGGTCATTTCCCCGTTTTCCCAAAGTAAATTTTTTATTTTCCTGGTCTGGTCATTAGGGGAGAGCCAAAACTTTTTTTTAATTTTGTAAGTAAAAAAAATAGTTTCACAACGTATTAGGTTTATTTATTTTTTAAAAATTTCTTGTTCCATATCTGATTTATAATTTTCTTTTGAAAATTCTCTAGGTACACTCAAAGTTATCATTCATTAAAAAAATTCGATGTTCCAAATTAGATTAATAATTTATTTCGAAAAATTCTCGTTCCAAGACAAAATTGAAACTATTTTGGAAAATTTTATTTTCCGCATCAGAAATATAATTTCTTTCAAACAAAGTTAGAGTCATAATTCTTTACAAAAAATTCTTCAAACCTACTAAAAATTATCATGCTTTAAAAAATTTCCTCTTCTGAATCAAAACCATAATTTCTATTAAACATTAACTATGTCAAATCAAAATTGTAACCCTTTTTAAAAAATTCGCGATTCAGAAGTAAAAATATGCCTCTTTTTCAAATTGAAGAATAACACAGAAATATGTTTACTTTGGAAAATCCCCTAAATCAATTAAAAATTATTATTCTTTTTAATAATTCCCTTTACCAAATCAAAATCATAATGCTGTTCGAAAATTCCGCATTCCAAACAAAATTAACATTCTTCTGGAAAATTCCTTGTTCCGGATCTGAGTTATCATTTACATTAAAAAATTCCCGGTTTAAAATCAGAATCATAATTTTTTTTCAAAAATTCCTTATTTAAAGTCAAAATTATCATTCTTTTGGAAAATTCCTTGCTTCTGATCTGAACTAAAATTTTTGTTGGAAAATTATTTTTTTCAATTCACAGTTACGTGAATACAATTACGCTTCTTAAATTTTCCTGTTCCACAAAAAAAGCATAATTCTTTTTAAAAATTAGGATTTTAAAAATTAAGAATTTAAGACTTAGAAAGTAAAAATAATTGCTTTAGACAAATTCCTCAACTAACTCAAAATTATTATTCTTTAAAAAAAATCCCGCTTTTAAATCAAAAAAGAATTCTTTTCAAAAAGCTCCCATTCCAAGTCAAAAATATAAGTCTTATTTCAAATATCACAAAACAACGAAAAATTATCATTCCTTTCAAAAATTCCATGTTTTAAACAAAAATAATAATTTGTCACTCAAAATTATCATTGTTTAAAAAAAATCCCTGTTCCAAATTAGCATCAGAATTTATTTTGAACATTCCTCTTTCCAAAACAGCATTGTAATTCTGTTGTAAAATTCGCTGTTTCAAGTCAGAATTATAATTCCCTTAGAAAATTCTATGAAAAAAGCCGAAATTATGATTCTTTTTAAAAATTAACGTGCCAAATCAGAATCATAATTCTTTTTTTTGAAAATCTTCCGTTTAAAATCAAAATTATAATTCTTTTTCCCATTCGCCTGACTAAACTGAAAATTATTATTCTTGTCGAAAATTTCCTGTTGCAACTCAAAATCATAATTTGTCAAGATTATAATTATTTTCAAAATTTTATGTTCCAAAACTAAATTATAATTTTCTTTCCGAAATTCTCTAAACGATCTCAAAATTATTATCCTCTTCAAAAATTCTCTGTATTGAATCCGAATCATAATTCCGTGTAATAATTCACCATTTAAACTAAAAACTTTGATTCTTTAAAAAAAATTAACTGAGCCGAGTCAGTCTTCAAACTCTTTTGAGAAATTCCCTTAAGCAACTCAAAAGTATAATTTTTCTCAAAAATGCCCTATTCCAAGTTCGAATCACACTTCTTCCTTTCATTCCAGAAATAACTCAGAATCACAATTATTCCTGAACATCCCCTTAATCAACTAATAATAATTATTTTTTTGCAATAATTCTCTGCTCCAAATCTGAATCATTATTTTTTCCAAAAATTCCGCATTCAGTGAGAATTATAACTCCTTTGAAAAATTCCCCATTCCAAGTCAAAATTATTATTCTTTGGGAAAATTTCTAATTCCAGATCTGAATCATAACTTTCCTTAAAAATTCCCTTCTCCAGATCAGAATGGGAATTCTTCTTCGACGATTCCCTATTCAAAGTAAAAATTATAATTTTGTTTGAAAATTTCATGCCTATAATCTTCCAGGTCAGAATTACGGTTAGAATTATAATTACTATTCCTTTTCAACATTCCACGTTCTATGCAAAAATTATAATTTTTCTCAAAAATTATAATTTTTCTCAAAAATGTTCTTTTCCACGTAAGATTTATAAATCCTTATAGAAAATACATTCAACCAACTGTTCCAAGTCCGAATTATACTTCTTTTTTTAATCCAGGCATAACTTTTGGAAAATTCCTTGTTACTGATCTGAGTAAAAAATGTTGATCCAATTCAGAATAACGCATATTACTTCGTAAAATTTCCTCTTGTAACTCAAAATTATCATTCTCTAAAAAAATCCACTATTCCTATTCCCTGTTGGAGTTAAAGGATGAAAGCAGTGCAAAAATATTTTTACTCTAATTAAAATAGACATTTTATTCATCAGTTTAAACAGAACATGACAGATGCACACAAACACTTGGGAACGCATCAAAGTTAAAAAAACGCAGCGATAGCAACCAATTAGGTCCGAGACCTGTTGATCTGTTGAGCTAGTGCTTAAGGGTGTTCATAGCTCATGTTTGGGTCTAACCAATCCTTTGGTGAGCACATCCGCTGGCATGTTTTCCGCAGACATGTACTTCACTTCATGGCATCTCTGACGAAATGATGTCGAATATCGTTATGTATTAAACGACCGTAAATAAAGTGATGTCTTGCTGGTTTTTTGGGTAGCCTGATTATCATTTTAAATCAACATTGGTCTTTTAAGGGACATACTGATTTCACTCATGAAGCAGCGAAAATAGATATCTTCTTTGGCAGATTCTGTAATTACCATATATTCTGCCTACGTACTAGACAAGACCACTGTTCGTTGCTTTTGAACTCTTAACTGAAATCTGCTCCAGCGAAAATAAAAGCATAGCTGGTATAAGAACGGTGATCATACGAACAGGATCCCCAAATTGCATCGACGTAGCCTTCAATTTCCTTTCCACTTTTCGAAAACGTGATTCCGCTGTCTAAAGTTCCGTTTAGATAGCGCAAAACCCTTTTGCCAGTTGTCCAATGTTCTGTGGTGTAACAAGTACTAAACTGACTTAAGAAGTTTACAGCGAATGCGACGTCAGGGCGTGTCTCTACAGCCTGATAAACCTATCGATTCACCAAATGGATGAGAATCCATTTCCTCTTTGGAGTTTGATTCTGGTTTGATGAGTTTGATGATTGGATCCAGTGATGCCATAGCGGACTTCGAGTCCTTCATTCAAAAACGATCCAGAAAACTTTCTGTATATGTCACCGTCCGCGAAGAAAGGGACCTAATGCGTCAAAGCTGAATTTTACAGGACGGGCGATTATAGTAGAATTCGCAAGCCAGCATTTGAATTGTAGAGATGCGTCTACGAAAAGCATCCCCTCTACTTACCACTACACCAACAGGCGCCGTATGTGTGAGCTCCACTCGCATCGGGCCGCTTCGGCTTTACCCAGTAGGGATGAGTGGTGTGGCATTAGGTCCCTTTCTTCGCGGATGGTTTCTGAACATTCGCGGTTTCTGCGTCATCTGGAGCTCCTGTTCATTTCTGATGAACTTCATATCCTGTTTCATTTAAAGCATCCATTCTGTGTTTTTAGAAGCCATTATCATGTCATCTACATAGACGACGATGATCATCAGATGTTTTCCTGATTTAGCGATGTATACTCAAGGATCAGATTCCAGAGGTTTTATTCCAAGGCTCTTCATTACTTTGGCCAACCTTTTGTTCCACTGGCGACCCGCTTGCTTCAATCCATTAAGAGATCTTTTATTTTAAAAACTTTATCACCCACGTGAATTTGTCCAATCATTTTCATGATATCCTCTTTTATTTTGTTCCTGAATGCTTCCGAGCGAATCTTGTTAGGTAACATTTCCTCCAGGAAATCAGATAATTCCATAAAAACTTCTTAATTTAATGTTTTGTTTCGATAAGCGGTGGTCACGTCCAGTTGATGAATGATTAAGTCCTGTTCGACGGCTACAGCCATCACAGTTCTTATTGAGGTTCGGCGGGCGGTGGGTGCGAAAGTCTGGTTGAAGTCGATTCCGGGTCTTTGGGTGAATCCTTTAGCCACGAGCCGAGCTTTTCTTCTTGCAAACTCTCTATTGACTCCGTATTTTTTCTGATGTACAACACGGCAGCCAATGACGTGACGATGATCTGCACGATATGCACGTCAAATGTTCTATTTTCAATGAGAAATCTAAATTCGTCCTGAATTGCTTTTTTGCATTCTTTTGAGTCTTCTCCAGATAACACATCTTTAATGAAAATTTTCGCAGCAATTCTCTCATCAATGGAGTGATATTCCTTCTCAGGTCTTCCCCTATATCCATTCTTAATAATTTTTAGGCATCCCAGACCTCTTGTAGGCAATTTTTCCCACTCATTTACGAGAGAGATGGAACTTTCCCTTCAATCTCTAGGTTATCAAGATTGTTTCTCCTCTCTATATCGATTTCAAGGTTAGGATTAGTTGTATGCTCTTTTGTCTCTCATTCTAAAATTTTCTTCTTTCTCCAAATATCCTCAAGGATGAATTCTTCATACTCCTTGATTTTTCCGAAATCTTTCAGGATCGCCACGTAACGTGAAACTAGAATCTCCCTTTGTTTGGTAACCAGATCCTGTAAGATTTCGCTTCTTCAGAATAACCTAAAAAATCGCATTCCTTCGAGCGAGCGTCAAACTTCCCCTTTCTAGGTACTTTGTCAAGAGGGAAAGCTTTTCAGCCAAAAGTCCTGAAATAATATATATTTGGTTTCTTACCAGTCCACATTTCGAGAGGGATGCTGCCTTGGACTCTGTTAGATGGACATCGATTGCGGATGTGAACTGCAGTCGTAATTACTTCTATCCAGAATGAAGCTGGACAATCTGCTTGAATCAGCATACACCTTGCCATTTCCACCAGGGTACGATTTCTTCTTTCTCTCACTCTATTTTGTTGCAGCGAGTACGCAACTGACAGCCTATTTTTTATTTCACAGGAATTCAGGTAGTCATCGGATTGGATTTCTTATTGCAATATTCAGTTACATTGTTGGACTGTAAGTTTTTTATCCTCTGACCAGTTTGAATTGCGACTAGAGCTTTGTACGTTTGGAAAGCTGATAGTACGTCGATTTTGTTTTTTATAAAATGTACTTCTCCCCAACCAGTATAATCATCGATAAATGTAGCAAAATATCATGAACCTCCCATTGTCTCTTTTCTTACGGGACCGCAAATGTCAGTATGGGCGATGTGCAGTGGCTCAGTGCTGGGAACGGATCCTTTCGGAAATGTAATACTGGCTAATTTTCCCTTTAGATATGTCTCGCAGGTCGGAAATCTACCGTCTTGGTGAATCTTAATTCCCATTACTTCCTCTTCAGAGATGAGCTTCTTCAAGTTTCTCTCGTTGAGGTGACCCGACCTCTGATGTTACATTTCCAGATCTGATAGGTTTGACTCTGTCGTCGCTGCTGCAGTTTTCACTTGTACTTGAACATTGTGTAGACCATTAATTCTATCCGCGAACGTTTTAGGATTTCCGCTGGGGTCAAATACTATTGCGTCCTTCTTTCGAAAAAGAACTTCAAACCCACTGTCTGTGATCTTTCCAACAAACAATAAATCGGAACGTGAATCTGGTACGAACAAAGTGCTCTCCAGCTTTGTTGATATAGATTCATTAATGCCGCATAATTTAATGCTAACTGTACCTTTACCTTTTATTTCGATTGACGCATTATTTGCGAGATTTACGGAAGAGAAATTCGAAAGAGACAGGTTCTGGAAGTTTTCTATGTAAGCGCACAGGTGCATCAGCTATCCAAACACCACGTTTGTTTACTCGCACAGGTATCTTCAACGCTGACTAAGGAGACTTATCAGCTGATTTGATGGTAACCAGGTAACACAGCTCATCTGCTGTGTTCCCATTCTGCTCTGCGTTGCGGCATCTGAAATAGCAATCCTTTGCCTTATGCTCCACCTATTTGCACCGAGAACATTTAAATTTGAAATTTTTTTACCAAACTTTCCGCTTCCACCGCCAGAAGAATTTGTTTTATTTGGATTGCCAGGGTTGTTATGAAAAATTCCCTTTTCTTTAAAAACATTCGGACACATGGCACCTTGCATATTTTCTCGAACTTTGCTTGTACGCGCGTCACACTTTTTAACAATTTTTACTTTTAGAATTTCAGGTTTTGGTCATTCATCTCTAGATTCGATAGCACATCTAAAGTTTTCATAACTCGCAGGCAAACTGTAAAATTGTAAAATAGTGAGAAGGTCTGCGTTCACATCGAAAAAGGACCGAATGTGTCTTCCTCGCTGGTCAAATCGACTGGTAAATTGACTGTAGCTTGATCTAGACTTCTCGCAATGTTTTTCCGTTTTTAATCTGCTTGAGTTCCAAAGGGCTGATTAAAAAATTGAATCAGCTTTTGTCTGTAAATCCAGCGCGTTTCATGTTTGAACCTCCCTAGCAGATGCTTGTGTTGAGAGGTGGTCATTTCCAAGCAAGACTTCAGGCTTCACTTTATCTCCACTTACATTAGCCCATTCATTGGTTTTTATTAGGAGAGCTTTTATTTGAAACTTTAACGTGTCATAATTATCTTTATTTAGTGGATCAATAAAAAAATTCAACTCAAAACTCATTTTTTAAGCAGAAAGGGACTCTAACCGTTCTTTTTCGAACTCTACGCCCCTTTTTGAGAACTGTGTCACGTACTTTTCCGTCACTTCAAAAAATGTATGCGCTAATGTTTTTTTTTAAATATTTTTTTACTTATACGTCCCTGAACCCACAAACTGCTGACTTTAGAGGGTGAAAACAGTGAAAAAGTATTTTTTCTTAAATAAAAATAGAAATTTTATTTATGAGCAGCCGATAGCAACCGATTAGATCCGAGAACTGTTGACCTGTGAGCTACTACCCACGAGTTTTCATATCTGCAAGTTCATCCTTTTAAGCTCCTCAAGCCGGCCCCTTTTTATGCAGCAACCAGACGCACAAGACCGCGAATAAACCACAGCATCTAGGCGTAAGAAAGCGCGCAGTCGCAAAGGCTCCCACCTACGCAATTCGAAGCCTAAGCGACTTCGCGAAGATATAAAAAGAGGATACTGTGTCCAAAATTTTATTAGGGAGCTCGCAGGGCGAGCGGGAGGGATCCGGAGTGTTCTTGAGGCAGACTAAGGAGTCCAACTCCTGAAGCCGGGTTTCGCTCAACTCTTAGATTCTAGTACGTGGGAAAGGACGTGGGATCTCAAAATACAGAGACAGAGAGAGAGAGAAAGAACATAGGGGAAAATACTTTTGTATAAGAAATCTGAATAGAAATATTATCTATGAAATACAAATAGGAAGAGAGAGAGATTGTAAGTTTGTATCAAATTACTGCGGTCAAGGAAAATAATTAGAGAAAGAACTAAAACGAGTAACTTTAAATTTAGAGTCTGGACTAAAAAAACTCAATCTCTAAATTTAACTTTATCTGAAGCGGAGGTGAATAGATTAGAAGGTCCAAGCTTCGAAGTCGAGTACGTAACCTGCTTAATCGAGTTCTAAAAAAGGAAGTTTCTTGATTTAAGTAAAAAGTAGAGAATAGAATAAAAAGGGACGTTAATTTTCCTAGGTTTAGAAATATAGATATACATGTATTTTCATAAATATAAAATAAAACTTGTTCGATCAAAGTGAGTAGGATGTATTTAGATCTTATGTGTACCCATTTTCATAAAAATATAAAATAGAACATCTTAGACTGATTGAGATTTCTTAAAGCTCACCGGAAAGCTACCGCATAAAAAAGTAGATCAAAAATTAAGGTTTCATCCTCAAAGTCCATCTCCATCATCCTCAAATTCATCCTCCCGTCCAAAGTAAAGATTATAATTTTTTTGGAAAATATCTTCTTACAAGTTAAAATTATAATTCCTTACAGAAAATCCCCTGTAGCCACCCAAAATTATCATCCATTTTAATGATTTCCTGTTTAAAAACCAGAATCAGAATTTCGTGTAAATATTCACTATTCCAAATCAAAGCTGTAATTTTTCTAAAAAATTCCCTATTCCAAGTCAGATTTATAACTCTTCTAAAAAATGCAATTTTTGAAGTAAGAATCAAAATTTCCTTCAAAAATTCTCAGCACCAGCTAAAAATTACAATTTTTTTACAAAGTTATCATTCTTTTCGAAAATTCTCTTTTCCTAATTAAAATCACAATTGCTTTTGATGACTCTCCATTCCAAGTCAATATTATAATTCTATTGAAAAATTCACTGTTCTTAGTCAGAAATATAATTTTGTAAAGAAAACTTTTTAATCCAAGTCAGAATTTTAATTATTTGGATAATTCCCTGAACCAAGTAAAAAAAAATTTTTTTAATTTGCTGGGCATACATGTTCTTTAATCACCTTATTCAAATTTTAAAAAAAGTTTTTTATATTTTTTATACATAAATCTTCCTTTCTTTGTTTTAAACATTAAATGAAAAATCCCAGTTACTCAACCAAATTCCTGGTCTTTCCCCATTAAACAAAATTTCCTTCTTTTTTCCCAGATTTCGCACTTTTTTAGTGATGTAGACAGTCTGCATAAATATTGACGTTGAAAAATATCGTTTATTAAATGAAACATGGAACGAATAAACCAGCCTTAGGACCAAAAATTTTATTTTCATTTTTTATAAATCTCCGTTTTCAATTCTCTTTGATCCCTTTTTTTCTCGTAAACTCATTTTCGGCCCTAAGGCTGGTTTCTTCGCTCCACGTCACATGTGTGAAGTCAACGAGGAGGAATTACATTCTGAAATATTTCAATTTTTCCTGGCGAATAAACGCGAAAGAGTATAAGTTGCGGATAAAAATGGTTTTTTAAGTAATCGAGCGAGCATAATCATAACGAGCACCTGAGTCGAATCGATATTTTTATTGCATTAAGCGAGTATCGCATCTACATTTTGCATCCATTAAATACTGAACCGGTCACCCAGGAAACCTCAAAATCAATAAACCTTATTTTCCAACTGTTTCGCCTGTTTTGCAATTTAGTCGAGCACGATTGTCAGTGAATTACAGGAACCAACCGGCAGTACGTTCAACTTTAGCCCTGGTATAATATCCTATATCCGGTGTATTCAGCACTCTTCAAAAGTAAACTGCGACAGTTGTTAATTAACTTTAAATATAACAACTTTTCAATCAATGATTTTTTGGCTCATTTTAAAAGTAGTTTATGATAAACATAATTTATTATTTATTTTATTATTTATTATTATAATTTATTGTTATTCGATTAATAAAGGGATTTATGTCTAAAGGCTTTTCTGTTTGCCAAATACAAATTTGAGCTTAGACTTGCAAAATTTTTATTTTTATGATTCAGTTTTATTTTCAAAAAAATAATTTAATTTTCAATTATAAATAAAAATGTTAAGCAAACATATAATCTTAGTATTTCCAACAAAAATAATTAACTCTAATCTCAAAATAGGTAAAAACCAAAATTTCCTATAATGCAACTGCTTAGAAATGTTAAGAACAAAAGAGGCGAAACAATAAATAGCCAAACTTTCATCCCCTCTAATTTATAAAATATTTAAAACTAACATTTTTTCCGAATCGATAAAAATATTAAAAATACAAAATGCCCCTCCGCCAACTCAAAAAAAAACCAAAAACTACAATTTTCTCTTTTCAAATTGAATACAAATTTGAAAAATACCTAATTCGCCCGCCTTATACTCAATGAATATTTTTTAAGTAGAAAATGATTCTTTTTGTTTGAAAATTCATCCTTTTTGGTAGAATATTATGCTCTCTAAAGAAAAAATTCTTAAAAATTAAACAATTTTTCTGTACATAATTAGTTTTTTAAAAAGTTAATTTTTTCAACTAAATAATTAACTATTCCATTTAAGTTAATTCGTCTTTTTCAGTAAAACGTGAAATAATTAATTAATTTTGTTAACTATACCATCCTTGGTTAAAAATTTATTTTTTGCCTTAAAAATAAAATAAGTAAGAATTCAATGTTGAATCTAACATATTTTCTGAATTAAACATAGCATTGAATGATTTTGAGGAGTAGTAAATTCTGTTAGAAGCGTCAGGTCGTTTTTTAAACAATGTTTATTCTTAAACCATCTATGCTCAATTTGAAGGAAATTTAAAGAAAAAAACAATAATAAATTGTAGAAACAATAACATAAAGCTTTTAGCAGAATCTGCTACTCCTCAAAATTAATCAATATTATGTTTAATTCTTAAAATACGATTTCAAAAATATTTTTGGGAAAGACTAGTTGTTTAAACAAATTCAGTTTGTTCAATTTATTCTAAAAATGGGTAATATATAATTTGTATACACTTTACAGTATGTATTCCATTTTATAGTATTTTTTATGTTTCCTAAAAAAACTGCTTGAGCAGATAAAAATTGTTTAAACAAAAATAAATTTGTTAAACTTTAGAAAAAATGTATCAAAATTATTTAATTATTCAAGATAAAGTAGCATAAAATACCAACTTGAGAAACTTTAAAAAATTACTATTAAATTTCATTCAGAAAATAAGATTTTTTACTTTTTTTTGGGAAAAATTATTGTTTAAATCAGTTACATTTAATTAAATAATTACACATTGTTTAATGTTCATAGAGGGTATTTAAATTGTCTATTTGGAATTATTTCCATTTAATGAATGGCAGAAATTTCTGACAATTAATAATAATACGTAAAAATGTAGATTTTTATTTTTAGGTAATATTTGGGACTCTGTAAAGGGGGGGGGGGGAGTTAACAATAAAAGTTACTAGTATGGTTTTATATAACAAAATTTTAAGGTGCAAAATTTCCCTAGACAAATTAAGTGGGATTGGTTAGATTGAAATCCTCACTTCGAACTGGGATTAAGTCGGATTCAATGGAATTAAAACCTTGCGTTGGCGTCTGATTGAATAGAATTGAAGTTCAGTCGAATATAATTTTTTTTTCGGAATAGATCGGATTCGGCCGGATAGAAATCTTGGTATGGCTTCGGATTACTTTGGATTCAGTTGGATAGAAATCTTAGGTTCCATCCTGGATTAAGGTGGATTCAATTGGATTAAAACCTTACTTTCAACCCTGATTAAATCGGATTAAAATTCAGACAAATATATAAATCATTATTTGTGTTCGAAATAGATCCGAATCAGTCGGAAAAAAAATTGGTTTAACTTCGGATTAGTTAGGATTCAGTCGGATAGAAATCTTGGGTCTTATCCCGGATTCTCATTTTGACTTCAGATTAAATCGGATAGGAGTCCTCAGTTCGACTTTTTGTTACGATTTGTTACTGTCGGGGGGGGGGGGTCCTTCACTCATGTGCGTTTTTTTGTGCAAATTCGCAAAAAAAAATCTTGCAAATTATCTTCTTACTTGTAAACTTTATTATTTGGTTAAAAATTTAACCATTTGTTTAAAAAATACATCATTTTTGGTGGACAATTAAACTGCTTTGTTAAACATTCGTCTTCTTAGGTTGGAAATTTAACTCTTTTCTGATAACATTAACATTTTTGTTTTAATTTATATTTTGTTGCGGATAAGTCAACTGAAATATTTTTTGGATGAAAACTAATTTTTCTGAAAATTTGTCTTTTTGATTCGAAAGCTAATATTTTTTAGTAGAAATATCGCCTTTTTTATTTAAAAATTCATCTGCGTTTTAGCACAATTTTCATTTTGCTTGGACAAAAATGCAACTGTTTCGTTTAAAATAAAAATTTTATTAAAAAGTCTTGTTTTTTGGTTAAAAATACGACAATTTATCAGAAAATTAACTTATTGTTACAATTCTTATTCTGGTGTTGGAAAGTGAACTGCAATTTTCTTTGGATGAAAGTTTAACTATTTCTTTAAATTATTTTTTCTTTTCAAAATCATCTGTGTTAGAATTTTTTAAAATCTTTTTTGAATAACAATACAATTGTTGGATTGAAAATTCAACTCGGTTGAAAATTTTGATGTTTTTTTCGAAAATTTAACTAATTCATAGAAAATTAACTTTTTGTTCAAATTCAATATTCTGGTGTTCTAAAGAGAACTGCAATATCCTTTAGATCAAAGTTCAACTTTAAAAAAATGTGTAGGTCTCTATTAAAATTCATCCGTTTTAGTAAAAATTTTATTTTTTTTAGAAAATTGTACTATTTTGTTAAAAATTTATCTTTTTTGGTTGAAAAATTTCGTCTTTTTAGACTGAAACTACCATTTTTATTGGTGAAACTTATTTTTTGTTAAAAAATTCATATTTTGATCTTGAAAAGTCAAATGGATTATTATTAATAATAATAATTATTATATATTTGTTAAACAAAAATTATTACTATTATTTTTAAAAATGTATTTTTTATTAAACAAAAATTTTATTTTTTAATAAAAATGTAACCATTTGGCAAAGAATTGAAAAATTTGGTTAAAGTCCTACATTTTGGTTAAAAATTTGTCTTTTTGGTTTGAAAATTTAATTTTGTTTGTAGAAACATATTTCTTGTTTAAAAATTCATATTTCGGACGCCAAAAGTCAACTAAAAACTTTCTTAAGGAAAAATTCAAGTCTTTTTTTTTAAATTTTTCTTTTTAAATTAAAGATTTATCTATTTTAGTTGAAATTTCATTTTCTAATGAAAATGAATTTTTTTGGTTAAAAATTATTCTTCTTTGCTAGATTATTCAACTCTTCTATTTGAAGATTTAGTTGAATCATTTTGTTAAGAATTTTTTTTGTTAAACATTTGTATTTTTAATTAAAAATTCATCTCTTTGGTAGTAATTTGAACTATTTTCATATTAAGATTCCCTTTGGCTGTTTTTTAAAGATTGATTATTTTTGACAAAAATTCTCCTTTTTTGATAAAAAAATAATAATTTTCTTGCTTGTAAATTTCATTTTGTTAGGGAAAAATGGATCAATTTTGTGAAAATTATTTTTTTACTGAAAATTCATATTTTTCTGCATGACAATTCAATTTTTAAAAAATCCGTCTTTTGTCTGGAAAGTTAAATAATTGAGATATGGTTTCAATTCTTTTTCGAGTTAAAAATATTTATTTTCCGAAAATTCATTATTTTTGTTTTTTATTTTATTTTCTTTAAATTTCGATCTTTTCAATTTAAATATGAACTACGACATTTTTTTGTTGGGCTATTGTCTTTTAAGGTAAAAATTCAACTATTATGTAAAAAAGTAATCATTTTGTTGGAAAATGCAAGTTTTTTTAAGTACTGTTTTATAACAGAAAATACATTTTTGGTTTAAATTAAATTAATAAGTTTCACAAATTTAAATTTGAAATTTAATTAATTTAAATAAGATTCAAAATCAAATTTAAAATCGTTTTTAACGTCCTAAAATCGAGTTAATGTGAAGAATTCTCAAAAATAAAACCAAGAATCTAACGACCAAATTTGGACAACTACCATAAAATGTTCTAAATGCAATCTGAAAAAAAACTTTTTCCTCTTTTTCCCCTAAAAAAGAAAAGATTCGTTTTCCCTTTTGGGCTCTTTCCCTTTGGTACTGTTCTTGCCAGCTAAAATTTTTACATTAATTGAATTAAATTTTTTTCCCTAATAAGGGTGCTGTGCTAAAACGTTGATGATTATTTTTTATAAAAAGAGAATAAAAAGAGAAGGGCGGGGATTTATTTGGTTGCGTTCTCGTTTTTCTTTCCTCTTTTCTATTTTTGTCCAAAGGAAGAACGAATTTTTTTTCTTTTCTTTTCCAGGGGATGAAAAAGTTTTTTTCAGACTGCAATGGGAACATTTCATGGTTATTGCATTAAAATATTTATTATCAAGGAAAATAACAAATTATTATAGTCAAGGAAAAAAAGAGAATTTTGAAAATGAAGTTCCCGGAAACTGTAATTATTTCTACTAGCAATAACTAGCAACCGTTTCTGAAAACTAAAAATGACGTACAATAAGAGGTGGGGGGGGGGGGGGTAGAAACACTTTTTTGGTTTTATTACAGGGAGAGGATTACTGATCGGTTTCTTATAAAAATTCCAGAATCAAATGAATTAAAAAGGATAGCATTTTTTCTATCCAGAACTTCCACTAGGGTGAATCCTATTGATTTCATTCTCCATTATTTTTTTGCTTGACTAGAAAATTTTTTCATGTCAAATTCTTGTTTATAATTTCATCAAAACAAGACAGGTTTGAGGCAAAATGAAGATTTAGCAAATATTTTGCTCTTTGGATGTAAATAAGCAGAGTGACTGCTCTCGTTTCTTTTGTCAGAAATATTAAGCGGAGCTGAACGAACGAAGAAGAACTTCATGAAAGTAAAACACGGGCCTTGGCGTTATGAAAGCGGCGCATAATATTAGCATACATTCAACGCAGCAAAGAATATCTGCATGATAGA
Organism: Druon quercuslanigerum; assembly: GCA_010014905.2. Lineage (NCBI taxonomy): Eukaryota > Metazoa > Arthropoda > Insecta > Hymenoptera > Cynipidae > Druon > Druon quercuslanigerum. The sequence continues at coordinate 23,443 of JAAAKG020138976.1, forward strand.
GCACGGTAGTGGTAGAAAGATTGATGGAATTTTCGAACCCGTTTCTTGTCTTCGGTATCTCACGCCTCACTTCATTCCGGATACGAACTAGTCCAATATCGTGATTTTCTATCCGACTGTAAGCCATTGGCATCGTGATTGAAACAAATCGTTAGAAGAAGAAACTTCCAATAAATCGGAATTCGGACAGCTGTTATATTGGACCGAGGCACCTTACCCTTCCCAGACAGGACTCCAACGGACCTTCCTGATATTCTGTGCGACAGTCGCATTTCTCTCAAACTCAAGTCAAAAGCACATGCACTCCACTTGATTTCATTTCACCTGCGCAAAAACTTTTACCCAGAAAGAAAAGATTTCTCGAGAAAAAAAGATTTCTTATCAAATTTTCTATCGATATATTACCAAGCGGATTACTGGTCAACAAAGTTCCTTCATTTTCAAAAAATATATAAACTTTTAATTTTCATTATTTATAATGTGTCCCATAAAGGCTAACATGGCCTTTGTTTCTTACATTACCATCTGCAAACTCTTGGCGACTTCCATTTTCTTTTCCTTGCACTTTCACTTCTCTTCTACCTCATTAACATTTTGCCATTTTTTCAAATTCATTCTTTGTTATTCGCCACTCTAGCCCCCTCCAACTACTTCATCCACTTCTCATCCATTATATCCTACCCTAGAATCTTAACCCAATTTTTTGTCTGCTTCTCTTATTTTCCATTCCTCTTCTGCTTTATTCCCACAAACACTCCCATGTTCTCTCTTCCCATTTTGCACTTCCTGTTCTCTTCCTTTTCCCAAAACATTCCCTCCCTTACCTCGTTTCCCAATCTAAATCTTGCTATTCTGGTCCATCTTCTCTCTCCCCATCCCTTACCTGAATACTTTCGTACTCCTTAGCTTTTATCATATTATACCATCAATTGTATTTTGATTCCTTAAGCACTAAACATCTGTTTCATTAATTGTCTTTCTTTGTCCCTTGCCCTTAATTCTTCATAAATCACTCCTTTCCCCTATATTTTATCTCTTTAATTAAAAAAATTATTTCTGTCTTCTTCCCATCTTGTTAAATCTACCGCTCTCCCTCTCCTTTCTTCTACCTCCTTCAAACACTTTTTCGCTACCCCCATCCCTAACTTCGTCTCAAATTGCAATTCCCACTCTAGTACCTTATTTATTCCTTTGTGCATCCTCTCTTACCATATATCTATGTGCCCGCCAGCCTACCTCTAGCGCACACCGTATATACCTTCCTTGTAAACTCCTTCTGAAACCTTCTTGTATGAGCACTATGATCTCCATTCAGTTGCAAGGTTTATCCCAAATATTTAAATTCCTTTACTTCTTCTAAGTTTACTCCCTTCTATCTTAGTCTATTCTTTCTTTCTTCCCTCTCCATTTCTAAACATTATTACCTTTGCCTCTTTTATATTTAATTTAAACTTTTTCTTCTCTAAGTATTTCTCCAATCCAGTAATTAGAAACATCATCCCTTCTTCATCCTCTGCAATCCTCACTCCTCTTCATCCCTTTCTCTTCATTTCTTCTTCTAGATCTTAAACTAATATATTAAATAAAAGTGGGCTCAGAGGACAACCTTGCCTGGTTCCTCTTTGCCTTTCTTAAAATTTCCGATACTCTCTTTATTAAGCCTTATCGTATCCCTTTTTTTACCATAACTTTTTCTATCTCAACTCTGTCCAACGAGTGAAACGCCGCCTTGAAGTCCACGAATATTCTTATCATTGTCCCTTTTTCCCTTTTAATCCTTAATTTATTTCGTTTATTTAGAACATATATATTTTCCATTTCACCATTCCTTTTCTAAACCCTGTCTGATTCGCTGGCTCTATCTTTTTTCCTTAACTTCTTTCTTTAATCTCTCCAACAAAACAGTTACATATATTTTATACAATCTTTTTTCCTTTTTTCATTTCTTTACTATAGGTACCACTACTCCTTGTTTCCATAACTTTTGCCATCCTTCCCTTCTCTGCACCCTATTACACATGATCTATATCCATTCCTTTATTTTCGTCCCCACCATATTTTTAGACTTCATTTGGAGTCTCATCTGTATTAGGTGCCTTTCCATCTATCATTATCCACAAAACCTTGACTATTTCTTCCCTTGCATGTCCTCTTCCTCATCTATTTCTCTACCATGTTTTCCTCCTTTCCTAACTTTTTCCTCAACTACTTCTGGCAAATCCATTAAGTATTTATTTTCTTCGACAAATTCATTATCCTGGTTTACTTTTTTTCTCTCACTTTCTCTATTCTCTACCTTCCAGACATTTGCTTTCACCCTAGCCTTCTCCGCTTCTTCCTTAAACCTCTTATTCTCTTCGCCTTTCTTTTGATCACACAATTCAGTATACTCCTTCTTTCTTCTAATTTCTTCTCCATTACTTTTTTCTCCTTTTTTTAATTCCTTTCGAAACTTATTCTTTTTCTCTTTACAATCCTTCTCCTATTCACCTCTGTTCCCTTCTTTACGATCTTCTTTTTTGCTTATGCACTCCTCCTGAGCATGTGTATTCTCCTTGCTTATCTCATTCTTATCTTATCTCTTAACTTATGTCATTCATTACCTCACCTTTGGATTTTCTTCCTGTCTCTTCTTCCCATTCCCTTCCTCCTCTATCTCCTGTATTCGCATTGAAATTTCCACCTGCTTTCTCCTGAATATCACCGTACATAAACCGTCACTATCTGCTACTTCCCTTCTCCTCTTGGTAACCTTCCCCTTACTCTTTTCCATCCCTTTTTATCTAGCCACGTCTCCATCATTGCTACTACATCCCACTGTGTCAAATTTCTCATCAACTTCGTATTCTTTCCATCGAATCCTGCTATATTCCAGTAACATATCCTCGATTCTTGCCTTTTTTCGTATCTTTTTGCTTCTTACTATTTCTCATTTTTCAATCATTCGTGTCTTTCTCTCCTAGTTTCCTGGCATGTTATTTTTTTTACCACCTCTTCCCGTTTTCATCGCAATCCCACCATGCTCCATCTAGTTGTATTCTGACATACGTAATCCACTTTTTTCCCCTTACTTCTTCCCTCCTCCACTATCTTCCTTAAGTTATACTGCATATTAATTTTTACTCATGTCAAATAATCCTCTCTTCTTCCTGAGCTTCCATATAACGACGTCTTCTTTACCATCGCTTTCCTCTTATGTTTCCATTTCTTTAGTGTCACTATTAAAATGTTTTCTCGTCTTTGCTTTTCCCTTTCTAAACTTTGTATTTCCTTAACCTCTACTTCAGCATCTATCGTTTTTAGTACATTTTCTACTCCTTCCTTCAACTCCTCCATTCTAATCTTAGACCCTTTATCACTATGTATCTTTTTCTTTCATCACTTTCTTTTCGTTTTAATCTTCTTTCTATTTACCTTATCCTTTCATACTCATTACTCACACCCGCCCCTACTTCAACCTTTTTGATGTTTCGATCTTCACTATCCTACTTTCCAAATATTCTACCTTTTTACTATGGCCACCCGGTCTTTCTAATCTTTGTTCCCTTTTTTCGTTCATCTGTATTACGTCTATCATCATTTAACGCCATTCCTCTAACTTAAGGTTTTCAACTTCTACCGTCCCTCTATGTTCAAAGTTGTCCTTTTTCTTCTCCCCCTCTCTATTTTGATCTTTTCCAAGTGGTGTTCTGATCATTTTCGGGGTTTCCAGGGTGGATCCTGTTCCTTTGTTTTCTTCGCTACTTCCTCTTTCCGCCCTACCCCTCTTCCTATTTTTAAACGGTTCGATAGAGGCAAAATTATTCGCCCTTATTCTCTGCGTCTCTACCGTTTTCCAATATTGACCTGTATTGCACATGTCTCCCCACCCTTCTCCTCACGCTAAATAAACTGGACATTCATCAATTCTCTAAAGACTACCTGGAACCTTTTCCTCCTCTACTGCCCTTGTCGGCGACGAATTCTCCTCCTGCGCTGTTGACTGCAAGCATGGCGGCTATATTCGCCGACGCAATGCTTCTTCTTACGGCGCATGTGTCGTTTAGCGCGGGCTTATTTAAAATAAATAAATTAGTTTTTTTTCTTGTGACCTTAAATTGTAGTTGAATGATACCATTTTTAATAGAGCAACATTTCCCAAGTACAAAAATAGAAACGCACAATGTACCAAAAATTAAATATGTGAATTGTTAGTTTAAAAAGTTTATTTTTAAGAAAGAAGTAATTAAATTTTCAACCAAAAAGTTTAATTTTTCATAATAATGAATAATACAAATTTAATAATGTATAATAATTTTCCGGTTTTCCCCGGTCAAGTATTTCAATTTTCTCGGTGATACGAAACTATCAAATTATAAGTTGTTTAATTTTTAACTAAAAGCAAGATGCATTCGCGACCAAAAATCCCTTAAAAATTTCAAAAATATAATTCGAAAAAGAAGATTGAGTTCACTTAAAAACAGAAGATTTTTTTAAATATGGAAAGGTTTTTTTTTTCTAGATTTTCTTAAATCTGCTTCTTCATACTACCAAATCCACTGAAATTATTATTATTATCATCAAATCAAGTTTCACGTTTTTAATTCTTGAAGTTTAAAATTAGACCACTTCATAGCTCTTACTAAAATTATATTGCCATTTTTAGGTCCGCAAAACTTTTTACTGAAAAAAATAAGCATTTTCATTCCAAAAAAGTAATGTTTTTTCTTACTAATTTTTCACTAAAATTAAATGGTCCTTTTCAGAGCCACAAGATTTTTTAACGAAAAATCATCATGTTCATAAAACCAAGCTGGTTTTATTTTTAACTCTAATAAATAAAAAAGCATTAAAAATATATAATATTGTAGTTTACGAAGCAGTAATGTTTAAAACTGTTTATAAAAAATCATATTAATTTAGATAACCTTATAATTTGGCACTTATTAATATTTGTTTAAAAAAAGTTATAAATATAATTAATTTTTAAATAAATTTAATTTTATTAAAAATTCATAATTCAACTAAATAATTCTAATCACTTAAAATCTATCAAGATTTTTTTAATTTCTTTAAATATTTTGAAAATCTTTTAAATATCTGAATTTTTTCGATTCCCTTGATATCTATTCAAATAACTTTCCAATTAATCGCTCGACTTGAACTCTTAGAAATCTCGATCTTTTTTTGAAATATCTTCAAGGTTTTTACTATTATTTAAAATCTTTCGATGTTTCTAGAAATAAAATTAAATTAATTTTAATGTCGTAATATCCTTTAAATTTTCTTAAATTTTTTTTAAACTTCTTCAAAATCGAGCCCATGAACCTTTGTGTCATATTTTTGAATTTAATAAATAGTTCCCAGATCTACGTACTGCTTATCCAGCAAACACTTTTTTAAAGTTCGACTTTTATTTTATTCTATTAAAAAAGTACGAACATCTTATAAAATATTTTTAAAATCCTGAAACCTTTTTCAATTTATTTGAATTATTTTAAGTCCTTTAAAAATAAAATTTAAAATATCGTAAGTTACCTGCAGGATTTCTTGAAAATCCTTAATGTCCTCCGATTAATTAAACTCTCTTAAAATTTTTTAAATTTTTTAAACTTCTTAGAATCTCTTGAAAATTCTTCAAATTTTAGAAAGTTTTTAATCCCTTTTGAATCTCTTAAAATTGACATTCTTCAAAATCTCAAAAACGATCTTAAAATTTTATAAAATGTCTTGTAAATCCTTAGAATTTTTGAATTGCTTTTCAAATCCTTTAAAAAGAAACCTATGAATTACTAAAAATCACAAAAGTTCTCAAAAATCCTTGAAGTCCTCCGAACTTTTTTTAAGCTCCTTCAACCTCTTTAAAATTTTTAAAAATATTTCAAAATTGACCACAATTACTCAAAATCTCTTAAAATCCTTTAAATTTTGTAGACTTCTTATAATCTCTTAAAAATCCTTAAATTCCTTCGAACTTTTTTCAACCCCCTTCAACTTCTTTAAAACCATTAAAAATATTTCAAAATTGACTACAATTAATAAAAATTTCTTAAAATCCTTTAAATTTTGTAAAGTTCCTAAATTCTCTTGAAAATTCTTCAAATCTTATAATTTTTAAGATATCTTTTAAATCTCTTAAAATTTATAAAAATCTTTTTAAATAATTTTTCAAAAACTCGCTTGACATTTTTTAAAATCATTAAAACGCGCTTAAAAGCATGTAAAATCTCTTGTAAATCCTTAGAATTTTTTAATTGTTTTCAAATCCTTTAAAAAGAAACCTATTAATTACTAAAAATCACATAATTTCTTAAAAATCGTTAAAGTCCTCTAAATTTTTTTTTTTTATATCTTTCTACTTCTTTAAAATCTTTTTAAATATTTCAAAATTGACTACAATTAATTAAAATCTCTTAAAATCCTTAAAATTTTTACACTTCTTAAAATCTCTAGAAAATTTTTTAAATATTAGAATTTTTCAAATCCCTTTTTAATTTCCTAAAATTTATAAAAATCTTTTAAAATAATTTTTCTAGAACTCGCTTAAAATTCTTTAAAATCTGAAAAACGATCTCAAAATTTAACAAAATCTCTTGTAAATGTTTAGAATTTTTGAATTGTTTTTAAATTCTTTAAAAATTAACTTAGTTGTTCCTAAAAATCACTTGAGTTCTTAAAAATCCTTAAAGTCCTCCGATTTTTTTTTCTCTCTTTCTGCTTCTTTAAAATATTTAAAAATATTTTTAAATTGACTAAGATCAATTAAAATCTCTTGAAAATCCTTCAAATCTTAGAATTTTTTTCAATCCCTTTTGAATCTCTTAAAATTTATAAAAATCTTTTTAAATAAGAACTCGCTTGACATTCTTCAAAATAACTTAAAATTTTATTGTACAGGTTATATAAATTATATAAATTTTTCTAAAAATTTTATAAAATCTCTTATAAATCCTTAAACATTTTAAAATAATTTTTGAATCTTTTAAAAGGAAACTTCAGAATCCGTCAAATACCTATAGTAATTCGTTACAATCACTTGAATTTTTAGAAATCCTGTAAGATTTTTTAACTTTTTTGAAATCATCTAAAATCTTTGAAAGTTCAGAAAAATTAATTAAAACCCTTTTAATTTTCCTAAATTCCTATGAAAAAATACATCTCTTTAAATCTCTTCAGATTCACTTAAAGTCTTCAAAAATCCCACTGATATATCTCTTTCATATGATGGATAGCCTAATGACACTTTTTACAAATTGCCAAAAATGATGAAAGAAATGGCTTCTCTATCTTAAAAGGAAGCTTTATCGCGATTTTTGTGCCTAATGTCGCCTAAATTAATTAATATTAGTCATACTTCTATTTAAACAATGCTTTGCAGTCCACGAACAAAGTTCAGGTCTGCAGCGCAGGAGGGGAATTCGTCTCCTACAAGCGCAGTAGAGGGGGTAGAGGTCACAGGTAGTCGTCTGCGATTTTACTCACAAACCCCTCTCATTCCATAAACTTTTAATCGCATGGTTCAATTTTTAACATAACAAATAAAATAATTGACTGAGAAGAATAATTCCGAATCAACTTAAATCAGAAGCACATGCACTGCATTTGATTTTGTTTTATCTGTATAAACAATTTCATCTAAAAAGAAGAGGTTCTACTGAAAAAGATATTTTTTGAACAAAATATTAGAGTTTCCAAATAAAGAAGGTAAACTTTCACCCAACAGAAAGTCTAATTTTGCGTTTCAAAAAAAGAGATTTTACGGAAAAAAGGTTTCGAAACAAATCTTATATCGATATATTACAAAAAAACGAGAACTTTTTAACCTAATTCAAACCAAAGAAATGAAAGAAATGAAGGTATAATAAAGGAGATTCTTATTCTACTAAAAAAGGCGATTTTTAAACAAAATAATTAAATAATTTACCGTTTCCAGACCAACCTATATCAAAAGCTCATGCACTTCACTTGATTTTATTTCCATGAAAATTTCCAGCCAAAAGAGAATCGAAATCTAAAAATTGCAATAAATTTTTTATTATTGTTAATATTTTCTTTGTCCAAAGGCAGAAAGTTACGGTTTTTTCTGAAATTTTTAACTGTCTATTTTTCACTAGGTTTGACTTAATAATTACTTAAGTTGAGCGAAAATAATTGTTTTAACAAACTATTATTGTTAATAACTAACTTCTTCGGTATATTACCAAATACGTACGGTAATAATTAATTTAAGTTAACAAAAATAGTTTAAATAAATTATTATTGTTTATAACTATCATGATTAAGATAAGTGCTATAAAGTTGCAGTTTTTTTTTGTATGTTTAACTTTGCGCCGCCTTTTTAGTTATAAACAAATAATAAATAAACATTAGAGACTAACATATTTTAAATAAGCTTTTTCTTTTTCGTGTTCTTCTTGTTTTAATAAAAAACAAAACTTTTACAAGTCACTTAAAAACATCGTTTTCTTCCCTTCTTCTGGTTATTCCAACATTTGTTTTTTCACTTCAAAAAGTACAATACTATTTGAAAAATGATTCTTATTCTGAGAGAAGATAGTTATAAAAAATAATCAATTGGTCAAAGAACCATGTTTTTTAACAATAAAAATTTGGTTAAATAATTTTTTTGCAGCTTGAATTATTTATTTACTCACTCCAAGTGAAAAGTTGACTAATCTTTACACTCTAATTGAAAATTAGGCAATTTATAGCAATATTCTAAAAAAATATTATTAACAAATATAAAAATAAATTTTTTCACAAAAATTATTCTTAAAATTAATTAAATGATACCTTACTCTAATTAAAAATGAGAGAATTTAAAAAAATCGAAAAAACACAGCTTTCTAACTGCAAATAAAACCAACAATCCAACTATAAAATTTTTACAACCACCATACAATATTCCTTTTGAAATTTGGACAAAGATAAAAATCATTCTTTCTTTAAAAAAAAAAGAAATTAATTTTCTCCTTTGAACAAAAATAAAAAAGAGGAAAGAAAAATGAGAAAATGCTAAAAACAATTAAAAACTGCTTTAAAAATTTATTTGTATGCCTAATTAACATTAAAAATTAGTATTTTATGTATTAAAACAATTCTCATTTTTCTTTTAACGCAAAAATAAAAATTAGCGCCAAAAACTAACAAAACCTACTTCTTTACTTATGGGATTTTTTGCGATCCTATAAAATAGGATAATTGTATTTTTTTATGGGAAACTTCTGAACATCTTCTTTTTATTTTTAACAATCCAATAATTGTTGTGTGGATTCAAAAAAATATATGGGACTACATGCTTCAAATTTCGGGGGAAAAAAACTCTAATGGATTTTTAAATCACCCTATTGGTCATGAGTTTTTTTTTACCGGTAAACTTATTTCGACACTTGACTTCGTTTTAACGGTCAGGTGTGGACGTGCGGTTTCACAAACCACACCAATGTTCTTCAGACCGCATGTCCATGGTAGCGGCACGATTTTGTATTTCTGTATTTCTGCAAAAAGTGTTAAATTAATATGGACGCATCGACGTGCGGTCTCCCACACAAAACCTTCATTCTGACTCATAGACCACACCCCCACCCCTCACTGGGAGGGAAGAAATATAATCTTTATATTATTGTATTCTTAAATTCTTATTGAATTTGATTTCAATATATAGATAGCGGTACGTGATAATTTATTTTATCCTCTCAGTTTGGTCGTGCGGTGTCATAGACCGCACCGTCCATGTAATTGCAAAATTTGGATCACGTCTATACTTAAATTTTAATAGAGTTAGGTATGGTTAAACTTTAGGGCGACGATCTCTGCAGCATGGAGAAAATGGATTGGAATTGCAAGAAAGCAAAAAGAAAAAAGGGGATAAAGCTGATGGGAGAAGAGCTTTTTGAAAATTACTGCCCATCGTCCAGAAGAAATTACGAGACACGGCCTCATTTCTCAGTCTCTCAGTTCTTCGCAAAACACTCTATGATGGAGCGCTTGCACCCTCCTACCCTTGTTCAGCCTTCTCGACCACACCATGCCATCGTTATTTTCTCCACCACCCTCGTCTTCCATCTTCATTTTTTTTTTGTAGGAAAAATAATCGCGAAACCGCATCGTTCAACAGTCACGTACTCGTATAGGTAAACGCTCGAGAAAGAAGGGCTGGCAGGACTTCCGGCAAGATTCTAAATGTGAAATTACTCGAAAGAGAAATCAAGCCCAAACTAAAGTGGAGAGGTAAAAATAAAAAACAGAAAAAAGAATAAGCAGAAAAAGGTTTTATAAATTTCCGAGAAACTATTCTTTTCATAGCGTAAATTAACGGCCACATTTTGATGTTTACCCTTCTAGAAATAATTAATTGGACACGATTTAAAACGATTCAGAGTTTTAAAAAATTCATTCGTTCCCAATCGTTGCGAATCGATGTATCATTTGCTAATTGATTTCAATTATTGTCAATCGTGAAAAGAGGTTATCTTCAACTCCTTATTTTCCTAAATGTTTGCAATCGTGTGCGGTCTCGGTATAATTAATTTAGAAAAAGTGTTTAAAGTGCAGCAAATGTTTTGGTTCACACTCTCAGACCAGGAGGAGTCAACACAATGGAAATATGGTGGCCATACACGTGCAACACTAGCGCCGCGTACATTTGGTCTGTGAACTATTGAGTGTGTGTTAGTGCACGTGTGTGTATATGCTACGTCTTTATATGCATTGTGTAAATTCTTATTTGCAGGAAAATAAAGGATGTATTGATTTATTTGGTGCAAAACTTGAAGAACGTGATAAAGACGAAAAAGTAAAATTTTTAAAATAAATTTCGCGTCACATTTTCATAATTTTGCAGTAAATATTGCGTGTAGCACTAATGAAAATCTGAGATCTATGTATAATTTGTATTTTATTAATACGAATCAAAATATAAGTACTGAAATACATGAATAAACTATGCAGGAATTCTTCTATTAAAGATCTAGCGCAAGTCACAAGCTCTTATCCAATCCATAAAATTGTCTCCTCCTTTAGGAACTCTATGAAGAGGTACTTTTTCTTCTTGATACCGTTTCGTGCTACACCCCCGCACAGCACAATGATGTCGATACTTTTTTAAACAATCCATTGTCAAAAAATGTTTTTTTCAGGTTATGTTTCTGCCGCACTTTAAAATTCTTAAGTCGTCAGAAGAAGTTCACTTAGTGCAATTTCACTTTAAAGCGACACACCGTAAACTATTACATCCTTGATATAAAATTTTAAAAAATTTTACAAATTCACAACATTTAAATTAGTATAAGTAAAAATTTTGTCGGGCAGTACAAGTTGACGTGGCAATTCGACACTAAGTTTTCTAAATCAAATGTTTTCAAATATAAACTCCCTTTTCCCCGCTTGTCCCCTGACCAGAGCAGCGCGCGTACAATTGGTCTGCG
>JAAAKG020138977.1:0-12489 GCA_010014905.2 Druon quercuslanigerum
TAAAAATTTTTTAGTTTTGGTAATTATTATTATATATTATTAGAATTAATAATTATTATTGATTATAATAATACATAATAATAATTAACAAGACTTGAAAATTTTTAAGAGCCAATTTATCCAAGGATATCAATAATATTTAGAAGATTTTAAGGGATTTAAATGGTTTTAAAAATCCTTCGAAATCCCTTGAAATCCATAAAAGTTTTTAGAATTCCAGAGAATCATCTACAATTTTTTTTTTAAATTCCTTAAAAATTGTTTGATTTCTTTAAAGTGATGTAAGTATTTTTTGATATCCTGTATAAATTATTTAAATCCTTTTGAAAATTTTTCAAAAACCCTAAACAAATTTTAAATCTTGTTAAATTTTGTGAAACTTTTTAAAATTCAATAAATTCTTAAATATGCTTTGAAATCCCTTGAAATCCGTAAAATTCCTTAAATCTTTTCGTTTCTAAATTTCCTTAAAAAGCCATTTGAATCCTTTAAAATCTTCTAAATATTATTGATATCTTGGTTAAATTTTTTAAATCTGTCTGAAAAGGTTTGAAACCCATTAAAAATTTTGAAATCTTGGAGCCTTTTAAAATTCAATAAATTCTTGAAAATCCTTTGAAATCCTTTGAAATCAATAAAAGTCCTTAGAAATCACTTTTTTTTTAATTTCCTTAAAAAACGTTTAAATCCCTTAAAATCTTCTAAATATTAATGTCCCTCATAAATTTGTCAAAAAATGTTTGAAAACTCTTAAAATCTTCTAAAGATTATAGATATCCTGGATACACCTTTTAAAATCCTTTTCAAAATGTTTGGAAATCCTTAAAAATCTTGAAATACTGTTAAATTGTTTGGAACCTTTTAAAATACAATAAAATCTTGAAAATCCCTTGCAATCCATGAAAATCCTTAGAAATCCAGAGAAACCCCTTTAATTTTTTTTTCATAGTTCCTTAAAAATCGTTTGAATCCCTTAAAATCTTCTAAATATTACTGATATCCTGGATAAATTTTTCAGATCAGTTTAAAAATTTTTGAAACCCCTTAAAAATTTTGAAAGCTTCGAACCTTTTAAAATGCATTAAAATTCTTGAAAATCCTTTGAATTCTTTCCAAATTCATAAAAGTCCTTAGAAATCCCTTCGTTTTCAAACTTCCTCAAAAAATGTTTAAATCCCTTAAAATCTTCTAAATATTAATATCCCGAAAAAATTTTTCAAAAAATGTTCAAGGACTCTTAAAATCTTCTAAAGAATATAGATATCCTAGATACATTTTTCAAATCCTTTCCATAATTTTTGAAAACATTAAAAAAATTTTAATCTTGTTAAATTCCTTGGAACCTTTTGCAGTACAATAAAATCTTAAAAATCCTTGAAAATCCCTTGAAATCCATAAAAATCCTTAGAAATCCAGCGAAACCCATTCAATTTTTTTTCAAAGTTCCTTAAAAATCGGAAATATTATTGATATCCTTGATAAAATATTCAAATCCTTTCGAAATTATTTCAAAACCCTGAAAAAAGTTGAAATCTTCTTTCATTTTTTTGAACCTTTTAAAATTCACTAAACTTTTTTAAATCCTTGAAAATCCCTTAAAACCCATAAAAGTCCTTATAAATTTCTTTCTTTTAAAAGTTTCGTAAAATTCTGTTTAAATCCCTTAAAATCTTCTAAATATTAATATCCCGAAAAAATTTTTCAAAAAATGTTCAAGAACTCTTAAAATCTTCTAAAGAATATAGATATCCTAGATACATTTTTCAAATCTTTTCCATGATTTTTGAAAACATTAAAAAAAATTTTAATCTTGTTAAATTCCTTGGAACCTTTTACAGTACAATAAAATCTTAAAAATCCTTGAAAATCCCTTGAAATCCATAAAAATCCTTAGAAATCCAGAGAAACCCATTCAATTTTTTTTCAAAGTTTCTTATAAATCGGAAATATTATTGATATCCTTGATAAAATATTCGAATCCTTTTGAAATTATTTCAAAACCCTTAAAAAAGTTGAAATCTTGTTTCATTTTTTTGAACCTTTTAAAATTCACTAAACTTTTTTAAATCCTTGAAAATCCCTTAAAACCCATAAGTCCTTATAAATTTCTTTCTTTTAAAAGTTTCGTAAAATTCTGTTTAAATCCCTTAAAATCTTCTAAATATTAATATCCCGAAAAAATTTTTCAAAAAATGTTCAAGAACTCTTAAAATCTTCTAAAGAATATAGATATCCTAGATACATTTTTCAAATCTTTTCCATGATTTTTGAAAACATTAAAAAAAATTTTAATCTTGTTAAATTCCTTGGAACCTTTTACAGTACAATAAAATCTTAAAAATCCTTGAAAATCCCTTGAAATCCATAAAAATCCTTAGAAATCCAGAGAAACCCATTCAATTTTTTTTCAAAGTTCCTTAAAAATCGGAAATATTATTGATATCCTTGATAAAATATTCAAATCCTTTCGAAATTATTTCAAAACCCTTAAAAAAGTTGAAATCTTGTTTCATTTTTTTGAACCTTTTAAAATTCACTTAACTTTTGTAAATCCTTGAAAATCCCTTAAAACCCATAAAAGTCCTTATAAATTTCTATGCTTTAAAAGTTTCGTAAAATTCTGTTTGAATCCCTTAAAATCTTCTAAATATTATTCTTATCCCGGATAAATTTTTCAAATTTTTCAAAAATGTTTGAAACCCTTAAAAATTTTAAAATGTTATTACCTTTATTGGAACCTTTTAAAATACAATAAAATCTTGAAAATCCTTTAAAATCCCTTGAAATTCATAAAAATCCTTAGAAATCCAGAGAAACCCCTTCAATTATTTTTTCAGTGATCCTTAAAAATCGATTGATTCCTTTAAAGTGATGTAAATATGATGGATATCCTGGATAATTTATTCAAATCCTTTTGAAATTTTTTCAAAACCCTTAACAAAGTTGAAATCTTGTTGCATTTTTTGGAACCTTTTAAAATACATTAATTTTTTTTTAATCCGTAGAAATCCCTTGAAATCTTTAAAAGTCCTTAGAAATCGCTAGAAACTCCTTTTATTTTTTTTTTCAAAGTTCTTTAAAAACCATTTAAATACCTTAAAATCTTCTAAATATTATTTATATCCGGGATAAATTGGCTCTTAAGATTTTTTAAGTCTCGTTAAATTCTGTTTAAAATATAATAAATTTTGTTAAATCCTTTGAAATCCCTTGAAATCCATAAAATTCCTAAGAAAAATCTTTTAAACTTCTTCAATTTAAAACAAAATCCTTAAAAACCTTTTGAAACTCTTGAAATCTTCTATAAGGTTTTTCGGAACCTTTTAAAATACAATAAAATCTTGAAAATCCATTGAAATCCCTTTAAATCCATCAAAGTCATTAGAAATCCAGAGAAACCCCTTCAGTTTTTTTTCAAAGTTCCTTAAAAATCGTTTGATTCCTTTAAAGCCATGTAAGTATTATTGTTTTCCTGAATAATTTTTCTTAATCCATTTGAAATTTTTTGAAAACTTAAAAATTTTCAAATCTTATTAAATTCTTTAGAATCTTTTAAAATTCTCTAAATTCTTTAAAATCATTGGAAATTTATCAATCCATCAATGTCCTGAGAAAGCGCTAGAAAATCATTCAATTTTTTCAAGTTTCCTTAAAAATCGATTGATTCCTTAAAAGTGATGTAAATATTATGGAAATCATGGATAAATGGACCTTTTAAAATACACCTAATTTTTAAAAAATCGTTTGAAATCCCTTACATTTTTTTCAAAGTTCTTTAAAACCCATTGGAATCCCTTAAAATTTTCTAAATATTATTGATATCCTGGATAAATTTTTCAAATCCTATTAAAACTTTTTGAAAACACTTCAAAGCTTCTAAAGATTATAGATATCCTGGATACATTTTTCAAATCCTTTTGAAACTTTTTGGAAATCTTTAAAAATTGTGAAATATGGTTAAATTTCTTATAACTTTTCAAAATACAATAAATTCTTGAAAAGCTTTTGAAATCCCTTGAAATCCATCAAATTCCTATATTCTTTGTTCAAAAAATAATTTTTTTCTCAAAAATTTAGCAATTCGAGTTTTGTTGAAAATTTTTCTTATTAGTTGACAATTCAACTACTTGTTCAAAAGTTAAACTACTTTGTTAAAAATTAATATTTTTAGTTAACTATTCTGGTCTTTGTTTGAAAATTGTGTTGAATCTTCGTTTCTTTTTAGTTAAAAATTAACTTTTCAACTGAAAACTTAACTATTCCAGGTTTCGTAGAAAATGAATCTTTTTTTTTTTAAGTCTTTTTAGTTGGAAAATTCATCTCTTTTGGTAGAATTTTTATCGTTTTTCGTTGAGGATTTTACTATTTGGTCACAATTTTCTTCGTTGAAAATTATTTTCTTTAACTACAAATTTAACTATTCGCTTTTTAGTTAAAAACTAATATTTTGTAGTTAAAAATTAAACTTCTTAACTTTAAACGTTTCAATTTGAATTTTTTTTTTATATTTTCTTAAAATATCTCTACGGTTCCCCAGTTTTTAGATTATTCAATAAAAAATTTATTTCTTATATGCAAAATTTCTTTTGATGAAAACAATATTTTATTAAACGTATTCAGTAGTACATTTTTTTGATCAAAGTAATATTTTTTAGCGTACATTAAAATAAAAAACGCCTCGCCCAAAAGTTTTGAAGAGAATTATTTTTTGGAAATTTATTAGAGGAATAACTTTTTGGTATTGAATGTAGCTAATTGTATCTATCTATGTTTTTTTAATTTCGATTTCAATTTCTAGATAATTATGACAAACGCTCTATCTTCCCAGCAATGTTTCACTTTATTCCCATAAATCCCGACAACTCGAATCTTAAATGATAAATAATTCTCATCAATTCAGAAAACTTGAACAACCGGATCCCTGCATTTTCACCCTTTACTTAAAACTTGAAATACGGAGAGAATAAGTGACACATTAAATTTCAAACTCGTTTGATATCTAGTCATAACTCACATTTGATAAGTCACTTCTAAGGATTTCTACCGGTTTCTCGCATATATCCGCTAAGCCCAAGTCAATTTTCACAAGCATTATTCATAACCGCAGAGGCTTTATTTTTAATTGCGGTAATTAAAAATAAAGTATCTGCACTAATTTCTGTAAAAATAATAAGCCTTTTGCAGGAAGTAACAAATGATTGTGCCAGATGCCGACGAAAATACTTCACCCAATTATAAAATTCTAAAACAAAAACAGAAGTAAAAACGGGAAGCTCCAGTGAATTTAAAAGGCAATGATAACAAAATTTACATTATATGAAATCTGTTAAGAGCAATGTATAAAGATTTAGTATTTGACAATGCTGATAAGGGCAATTTAACTGTTGCAGATAATAGATTTATGCAAACATCAAAACTAATATTGTTCTAACAATTAAAAATAAATGTAATAAACTAGATATTAAATGAGAAAACAAAAGATTAATTAATAATCAATTTGTATATCGTTGAAGAATGCACGATAGTTTTATAGCAAAAGCTAATGTTAATAGAAATAAAAATAGAAAAGCTAATAGAGTTGACCAGAACAAAATAAATAAAAAACATTCTTAAGAATTATTTTTTGTATAAAAACTAATATTGTTGGATGGCAGAACAAAAGATTAATTTATTTTCAATGTGTGTATCGTTTAAAATCTCAGAATGGTGTTATAACAAAAACTTATGCTCTATCAAAGGTCAAGAAACCTAATAAAGGCCACGATAGATAGCTAATAGAGGTGACCATAACAAAACATTTGAGAATATTCATCAGAATGATATTCTTTATGAACACATTAAATCTAATATTATTTTAATAAATGAAAATAAATGCAATGGTACAGCCATTAGATGGCAAAACAATCATAATTAATTATCATTTTGCATAGCACTGTTATAGCAAAAGCTTATCTCTCAAAAGTTCCACAAAGCAAATTTAACTTGGAGATTACTTGTTTTCACAGTTGGTTCTGCTACTTGCAATTTCTTTAAGTGTATTCCAAAAATTTTTAAAACAGTGTCTATAAACACTAGTTCGTTTATGGACAATACTTTGGAACTTAAGGATGTTTTAAAACACATTAATGTACCTAAAACCCATTCAGTAGTTTCCTTAGATGTTTTGTCAATGTTTTATGGCATGCCACTAGATCTTGTTTTTCATTTCATTAAAAAAAAACTTTTTTAACAAATTAATCAAAAATAACTAAAAATAAAGTAATAATAGCTACTAGAATTGTTTTTCTTAGCACTTTGTTTTCTTTCAATAAGAAATTCTGTAAAAAAATACCGGGTTGTCTTGTGGTTTCCCCTTTATATTCTGTTGTTTCTAGTTTAGTTTTACAAAATATTGAAAAAAGAACTGTTGATTTATTAGAATTCACACCTATCTTTTGTAAAAGATACATTGATGATAACCTTGCAATTATTCCTTCTGTTACAATTGATGCTTTTGAATTGTGTCAAACAAAAACGCAAGTCAAAATGGAACATTCTAGTCAATCTTGTGAGTCTATAAGAAAAGGATGTACATTATAGGAAGTCCCTTAAAATTAAACAAACTTATAACTATAACAAACTAACACACTATGACAACACAGTTGAAAACATTCCGAAGAATTATTTTCTGTACAAAAACTAATATTGTTACAACAAATGGAAATAAATGCAATGATACAGCCATTAGATGGCAAACAAATCATAATTAATTATCATTTCGTATTAATGCTGTTATAGCAAAAGCTTATCTCCCAAAAGTTCCACAAAGCAAATCTAACTTGGAGATTACTTGTTTTCACAGTTGGTTCTGCTACTTGCAATTTCTTTAAGTGTATTCCAAAAATGTTTAAAACAGTGTCTATAAAGCTAGTTTGTTTATGGACAATAATTTGGAACTTTAAGGATGTTCTACAACACATTAATGTACCTGAAACCCATTCAGTAGTTTCCTCAGATGTTTTGTCCATGTTTTATGGCATCCCACTAGATTTTGTTTTTGATTTCATTAGTAAGTCAATAAGAAAAAGATGTACATTATAAGAAGTCCCTTAAAATTAAAGAAACTTATAACTATAACAAATTAACACACTAGAACAAAACAGTTGGAAGCATTCTTAGCAAGAATATTCTGTATAAACAAATAAAAACTAATATTTTGCTATCCATGGAAAATAAATGTAATGAAATAGCTATGAGATGACAAAACAAAAAATTTACAAATTATCAATGTGCATAGGGTTTAAAAACTTGCAATAGTATCACAACAAAAGCTTATGGACTCCCAAAGATCAACAAACAAAATTCAACTTGGAGAATAGTTGGGTCCAAAGTTGGTTCTACTACTTACAATTTATCTAAATGTATTTCAAAGATTTTAAAACCAGTTTCTACAAAATCTGGTTTTTTTACCAAAAAATGGTTGGGAACTTCAAAATATTCCAAAAAACATTATTGTAACTAAAAACCATTTAATAGTTTCCTTAGATGGTGTGTCGATGTTTGAGAGCATTGATAGCATTCCACTAGATCTTGCTTTAGATAGCATTAAAGAAAAACTTATTTTTAAAAACGTAAATTAACAAAAATAACTAGGAATGAATTGTTAATAGTCACTAGAATTATTTTCAATCGTAACTGCATTTTTCTTGTAATAACTAATTCTACAAACAAGAAGCGGATTGTCCTATGGGTTACCCTTCATCTGCAGTTGTTTCTAATTTAGTTTTACAAGATGTTGAAGAAGAAACTGTTGATTTATTAGAATTTACACCTATTTTTTTCTAAGAGATATTGATGACATTCATGGAATTCTTCCTTCTGACACAATTGATGTTACCAAATTGTGTAATTTTAAAACAATCATAATATTCTAAAACAAAAACGCAAGTCTAAATGGAACATTCTAGTCAATCTTGTAAGTCAATAAGAAAAAGATGTAGATTATAAGAAGTGTTTTAAAATTAAAGAAACTAAATAATCATTACTAGCAAATAATTGATAACGAACTAACAAACTATAACAAAACAGTTAAAAACATTCTTAGTAAGAATATTCTGTATAAACAGATAAAAACTAATATT
This sequence comes from Druon quercuslanigerum, assembly GCA_010014905.2. Classification (NCBI taxonomy): domain Eukaryota; kingdom Metazoa; phylum Arthropoda; class Insecta; order Hymenoptera; family Cynipidae; genus Druon; species Druon quercuslanigerum. Next base: position 8,121 of record JAAAKG020138977.1, read on the forward strand.
TTGCTAACCATGGAAAATAAATGTAATGAGATAGCTATGAGATGACAAAACAAAAAATTTACAAAGTATCAACGTGCATAGGGTTTAAAAACTTGCAATAGTATCACAACAAAAACCTATGCGATCCCAAAGGTCAGCAAACCAAATCTAACTTGGAGATTGTTTCCATTTTTGGTTCTCCTACTTACAATTTATCTAAATTAATTTTGAATATTTAAAAACCAGTTTCTACAAAATCTAGTTTGTTTTCCAAGCAATGGTTGGGAACTTAAAAATATTCTAAAAAACATTATTGTAACTAAAAACCATTTAATAGTTTCCTTAGACGGTGTGTCGATGTTTCAGAGCATTGATAGCATCCTACTAGATCTTGCTTTAGATTGCACAAAAGAAAAACTTATTTTTAAAAACATAAATTAACAAAAATAACTAGAAATAAATTGTTAATAATCACTAGAATTGTTTTCAATCATTGCTGTGTTTTTCTTGCAATAAGAAATTCTGTAAACAAGAAACTTATAACTATAAAAAACTAGCACACTATAACAAAACAGTTGAAAACATTCTTAATAATAATATTCTGTATAAAAACATAAAGACTAATCTTGTTCTAAAGTTAAAAAAAATGTAAGCGATTAGATGGGGAAACAGAGGATTAATTAAGCATCAATGTGCATACCATTTAAAAACTCACAATAGTGTTGTAGAAAAAGCGTATGCTCTCCCAAAAGTCCACCAACCAAATCTAACTTGGAGATTGTTTCCATTTTTGGTTCTCCTACTTACAATTTATCTAAATTAATTTCGAATATTTAAAAACCAGTTTCTACAAAATCTAGTTTGTTTTCCAAACAATGGTTGGGAACTTCAAGATATTCCAAAAAACATTATTGTAACTAAAAACTATTTAATAGTTTCCTTAGACGGTGTGTCGATGTTTCAGAGCATTGATAGCATCCTACTAGATGTTGCTTTAGATTGCACTAAAAAAAACTTATTCTTAAAAACATAAATTAACAAAAATAACTAGAAATGAATTGTTAATAGCCACTATAATTGCTGTCAATCGTAACTGTATTGTCTTTTAAAAAGAAATTTTATTAACAAGAAACTTAAAACTATAACAAATTAACAAACTATAATAAAACAGTTGAAAACATTCTTACTAATACTATTCTGTATAAAATAATAAAAACTAATATTGTTCCAACATTTAAAAATAAATGTAATGATATAGCTATTACATAAAAAATTAATAATTGATAATCAATGTGCGTACTGTTTAAAAGCTCGAAATAGTATTATAGCAAAATCTGTTGCACTCCCAAATGTCAACAAATCTAATTTAACTTAGAGATTGTTTCCCCAGTTAATTATCCTACTTACAATTTATCTAAATGTATTTCAAATATTTTAAAAACAGTTTCTATCAACACTAGTTCGTTTAAAACAATTTTTTTTTAACTTAGAATTATTCCAAAAAACAATAATTTACTCAAACCCCATTCAATAGTTTTGTTAGATATTGTTTTGATGCTTGATAGCATTCCATTAAATCTTGCTTTAGATTGCAATGAAGAAAAACTTATTTCACAACATAAATTAACAAAAATAACTAAAAATAAATTGGTTATTTCCACTATAATTGTTTTTAATAGTACTGTGTTTTCTTTTAATAAAACATTCTAAAAGCAAATATTGGGTTTTCCTATTGGTTTCCCTTTTCCCGATTAGTTTTTAATTTAGTTTTAAAATATGTTTAAAAAATAGCTTTTTGTTTATTAGAATTCAAAACTATTGTTTATAAAAGATACGTTGATGGTATTCTTGTAACTGTTTCTTCTGACAAAATAATTATTTTAAAATGTATTTTATAATAAAGGATTGCATAAAGGATTGCACGAAATTCACCCGTGAACGTAAAAATGAGAATTTCATTAGCTATCTTGATTTACAAATAATGAAAACTCCTTGTGGTGATTTATTAAGAAATTGTTACAATTAAAAAAAATGAAAATATTGCAATAAAGTTAACGTAAGTGAAACTGATAGGAGACACAACATTCTTGGAATTGTAATTATTATTTCGATTTTGAATTTAATAATATCAAAAGATTTTAAGAAATTCAACAAAGTCACAAGATTTCAATAGATTCTGAAGAATCGTAAAGAATTTCAGCATTAGTTCATTTCAGAGATTTAAAAGGATTTTTTAGGGTTTCAAAGCTTTTAAAAAAGTATTTAGATTCCAGGAGATTTCAGATCTTCAATATTTTCAAAGATTTAAGAAATTTGTTAAGACTTTAAAAAATTCGAAGTATTTTAGGGTATTTTACAATATTTTAAGTAAAATTTTGGGGATTTCTTTAAGTTTTATGGTGTCTTAGCCGATTTCAAAGTTTTAAACATTTTTAAAGCGATGCTGCAAGATATTCAATATTTCAAGGTATGCGGCATTTCCAGCGATTTCTAGGGGTTGCACAAAATTTAAGAGATTTAACAATTTTTTTAACTTTTTTAATGTATATAGTGTTTGCTAAAATTTTCCGAAGATTTTCATGAGATTTCTAAGTATTTCGTAGGGATATAAAATTTGTTTAGCCTATTTTTTGGATCTCGCTAGCGACCTGAGGAAAAAATTAAAATATGTTACAGGTAACAATTTACTCGTAATTCAAAACCTAAGTGAGCAGCGCTTTTTGTTTTTTTTAAATTTTTTTTAAATTAATTCTATTTAGGCATTGAGAAGAAACCAAAAAAATTTAAAAATAGGACATACGACTAATTATAAAATCATTTTTTATTGTATTTGGGGTGAATTCTTAACCCACTTTAGCCCCTTATCAATCAAGAAAAAATGATTTTATAATTAGTGGTATTTTCTATTTTTTAATTTTTTGTGGTCTTCCCATCCCTTAAATTGGGGTAATTTTTGGAAATTTAAAAAATCAAAAAGTTGGGCTCATTTTGATGTTCAATGACGAGTAATTTGATAACTGTAAAATATTTTTATATTTTTCGCAAGGTTGCTAGAGAGGTCCGAAAAATAGGCTAATTTTGGCGTCAATTTTTGAAGGAAATGTATAAATAATGAATAATAAATTTAACAACTGGCTTGAGATAGAGTATATTTCTCAAAAAGGATTTTTCTTTCGATCTCTATAATCGCTTCATTGGAAAATTACTTGATCAACAAGCGGAAGTCCTATGGTTTGATGCTCAGTGGAGCGAAGAGAGATGATCTTTTTTTTTTTTGAAAAGTTTAATTATAAAATTTTTAAATTTATTTTCCGTCCAATCCGAAATGACTTTAAGTATTTTCTAATATTCAAAAAGTTAAATTGATCGAAATTTTTGATATCTATTTTCACAAATTGTGGAATGACATCTACATTGATCCATGGCAACTAAATCTGTGAATAATAGAAATTCCTTTAAATTACTTACTTTAATTGATTAAATTAGTTATTACTTTCAATCTCTATAATAGGTTCATTGGAAAAGCACTCGATCAGCAATCGTAAGTCCTGTGGTTCGATGCCCAGTGGAGCGAAGTGAGACGATTTTTTTTCAGAAAATTCTAATTATAAAATTTAAAAATATATTTTTCATCTAGTCCGAAATAAAGTTAAGTATTTTCTGCTATTTTAAAAGTTACCCTGATCGATCATTTTGATATCTATTTTCACAAATTGTGGAATGACATTTGCATTGATAATACAAATTCCTTTCAATTACATACTTTAATTAAATAACTTTAATTAATTTAATTATTTATTACTTTCGATCTCTATAATAGCTTCATTAGAAAAGCTCTCTATTAGCAATCGTAAGTCCTGTGGTTCGCTGCCCAGTGGAGCGAAGTGAGATGATCTTTTTTTCAGAAAAATCTAATTATAAAATTTAAAAATATATTTTTCATCTAGTCCGAAATAAATTTAAGTATTTTCTGCTATTTGAAGAGTTAATCTGTCGATAGTTTTGATATATATTTTCAAAAATTGTGAAATGACATCTACATTGAAAATACAAATTCCTTTAAATTAATTACTTTAATTAAATAACTTTAATTAATTAAATTACTTATTACTTTCGATCTCTATGATAGCTTCATTAAAAAAGCACTCTATTAGCAATCAGAAGAAGTCCTATGATTCGATGCCCAGTGGGGCGAAGTGAGTTGATCTTTTTTTTTGAAAAGTTTAATTATAAAATTTTTAAATTTATTTTCCGTCTAATCCGAAATGACTTTAAGTATTTTCTAATATTCAAAAAATTAAATTGATAGAAATTTTTGATATCTATTTTCACAAATTGTGGAATTGCATCTACATTAATCGGTGGCAACTAAAGCTGTGAATAATACAAA
>JAAAKG020138978.1:0-12489 GCA_010014905.2 Druon quercuslanigerum
CCAAAAACCCCTGAGTAAGAAATTTCAGGCCAAAATATCGAATAAAAAAATGTATGCATCTAAGGGTTAAAAAAAAATGTTAATTACATTGATAAATATTTAATTTTTTATTGACTTATAATATTAATTTGAGGAAAAAATTAAAACATATTTACATATAATTTTGAAAATTGAATGAAAATATTCATCTCAAAACACCAACATCATTCCGCAAAATTACTTGATTGAAATAAAGGTACTTTAAAAACAAATTACCTTATATTATGCAAATCATGTTCAATGTTCAATTATATAACCTACAAGTAAATAATAAATTTATATTTCTTGAATCATTTTACAAAATAAGAAGCATCAAATTATAAATGCCACTGAAACTTTTAAATAATTTTAAGTTGATACATGTTTTAAATTTGAACTTTCATTTCTAAAATTTCTAACTAGGTTAAAAAAATGAAAATATATGTACATATAGTTTAGAAAATTTAATTTAAATACTCATTTCATTAGATCACAAGCACCGTAAATAATTATATAATTATAATAAAAGTATTTAAAGAAAAAAAAAGTTTTAATATGAAAGTAATAGCCAATATTCAATTACATAATCTGGGAGTGAATAATATGTTTATTTTAGTCCATATAAAACAATTTAAATCAAATCTGTATGTACTTTGATATTGTGAACAAAATTATTCAGTTAACAGTGAATTAAACATTTCACAACATGAAAAGCCCCAAGCAATTATTTTAATTAAAACAATCAAATTATTTTTACTTTAAATTCTCTTAATGCAAAACTTCATTTTTTTCATATTAGGATTTATTAATATGTTTTGAAATTATTCCAGGAAATTTAATTTTTAACATAACCAATTGATAATGAATCAATCGTTTGAAAACATACAACGCATTAATCAATTGTGTTAATTGAAATATTCAGATAATTTGTACTTTATATTTTTTTAATTTTTAATTTTTTTTAATTTTTTATTTATATGATTTTAAAAATTGAATTAAAATAATCATTTCGCACTGACGTTAACATTTTAAAAATTAAATAAATACTACTGATTATAATAAAGAGATTTAAACTAAAAACAAACGTTTAGTATAAAAATTCTAGCGGATATTCAATTACATAACGCTAAAGTAAATAATCAAACCATATCATTTAATTTAAAGTAATAAAAATTAAATCCTTATGTAATTTATTATTGTGAAAAAAATTAAGTATCTAATAATAATTAATTGATCCGCTTGAAACATACAAATTTTTATGAAAATTTTGATTATTAATAACCTTTTAAACTAATTCCAGAAAAATTAAAACATATGTTCACATCATTTTTTTAATTGTATTCAGAAAAATTATGTAACTAAAATAATGGTTTTTTAAATATATACAAACTTTTATTATACACATTATAGGCAATTTTTAATCACATAACTTGCAAGTAAAGAATCGATTTATTTACTTCATTTAGAAAAAATTAAATTTTAGGCTTAATATAGTTTAACATTGTGAAAATAATTAAACAGTTAATAATATTTATTAATCACTTCACAATATTAACATAATTAAAAAATGATGTTCATTGGAATGTTGAAATAAGTTTTTTTCTTGTTTTCAAATTGAAATTTTCTTTTCTTAAATTTTATTTATTAATAAGCTTTTCACTGTTTCGGGAATATAAAACTTTTAACAGAATAATTTATTAATTAGTTATTATTATTTCTCGGGAAATTTTAATTATTAATAATCTTTTAAAATAATTCCAAAAAATTAAAATACATATGCATATAATTTGGAAAACTGCATTCAGATACTCATTTCACAACATAGAAAATATTTTGAAAAATTATATAATTTTAATGGACGTGTTTTAATTAAAAAAAATTTTAATTTAATTTTTATGTAATTTTGTTTTATGAAAAAAAAATTAATCCGTCAATACTTAATTAATTAGTTTATAATATGAAAAGCAATTATTTCCACTGATATATTAAAATAATTGTTTTCTTATATTTTTCTGAAAATTTTAAGTTTTAATAATATTTTAAACTAATTACATAAAAACTTAAAAAATATTTACATACAATTTTGTGGATTGAATTCAGATACTTATTTTACAACATCCAAAAAAATTTTAATTATTAAATCGAAATTTGAAGAGATTTCAAGGTGTTTAAAAAATTCAAATATTTTTAGGAATTTAAGAAAATTTACAAATTTCGTGAGACTTTAATTAAGTTTAGTCAATTTCGAAAGATTTTTAATGATTTTGAAGAATTTAAAGGGAAAAAAAACTAAAGGAGTTTAAGGATTTTTTATGTTACAGGATTCCTAAGAATTCTAGTGATTTTAGGACTTATTTTAGGGACTTGTAGGGGTTTTAAAGTTTCTTTTTGAACGGTTTGAAAATAATTGAAAAATATTTAGGGATTTACAAGCGATTTTATAATATTTTAAAACAGTTTCAATGATTTTAAAGAATGTCAAGCGAGTTATTGAAAAGTTATTTTAAAAAATTTGAAGTAATTTAAAGAGATTTCAAGGAATATAAAAAAAGCAAAGATTTCGAGGATTTTTTTTAGAGATTTTAAAGAGTTTAACCAAATTTAAAGAATTTTAGGAAATCTTATTTAATTTTGCTCATTTTGATAAGATTTTTAATGAAATTCCGAGAAGTTTAAAGATTTTCAAGAAGTCCTACAGAATTTCCAAGAATTAAAGTTATTTTAAGGAATTGCTAACAACTTAAAAGGATTTAAAAAAAATTCAAAAGATTTAGGTGTTTACAAGAGATTTAATAAGATTTTAGGATATATTAGTGATTTTAAACAATGCCAAGCGAGTTATTGAAAAGTTATTCAAAAAAATTACAATAAATTTGAAAATATTTGAAGGCATTTAAAAAAAATTCAAAGATTTTTAGGAATACAAGAAAATTTAAAGTATTTTAAAATATTTTATTTTATTTTAGTCAACTACAAAAGATTTTTAATAATTTTGAAAAAGTTGAAGGGATTTAAAAAAAATTCTGATTAGTTTAAGGATTTTCAATAAATTTCACAGGATGTCGGAGAATTCAATTGATTTTAAGGAATTACACTAGGGATTTAAAGGGATTTAAAGGATTGAAAAATAATTCAAAAATATTGAAGGTTTTACCAGAGATTTTCGAAGATTTAAAGACAGTTTTAGTTATTGGAAATAATATCACACGAGTTATTGGAAAGTTATTTTAAAAGCTTTTATTAAGTTTAAAGAGATTTAAAGGAATTAAAAAAATTAAAAGAATTTTAAGTATTTTCAAGAAATTTTAAGGAGTTTAAGAAAGCTTAAAGGATTTTAAGAAATTTTAAATAATTTTAGCCAGTTTTAGAATATTTTTAATGATTTTAAAGAAGCTGAAGAGATTTAAAAAAAATTCTGATGAGTTTAAGGTTTTTTTAATCTTAGAGGATTTTTAAGCATTCAAGTAATTCTAAGGCATAAGTAGGGACTTGACGGGTTTTTAAAGTTTCTTTTTAAAATATGAGAAATAATTAACAAAATTTTATGGATCTACAAGAGATTTTGTAAGATTTTAAGACAGTTTTTTGTGTGATTTTAAACAATTTAAATATAGCTAGTGAAAAGCTATTTTAAAAGATTTTAATGATCGTAAAGAGATTTTAAGGGATATAAAAAAATCAAAGATGTAGAGGATTTTCAAGAGATTTTAAAAAGTTTAAAAAAATGTATGAGATTTTAGGAAAAAAATTGAATAATGTCTTAATATCAAATAATATCAGTAGGAAAAGTGACAGTAGAAACTCCCAAATAGGTCAAACACGGGTCAGTGAAAACAATATTAAGTAGAAAAATCCAACTGGAATCGGGCAGAAAATTCTTCCTAATAAATAAATTGCTATTTTGAAAATTTTTTAAATATTGTAAATATTGTAATAATATTATTGTTATTCGTAGAAAAAGCGCACTTCCCGTACACATTAAACGTTCCTTATTTTTATTGCCTAATTATTAAATTAAAATATATGCTTCAATTTAAATTACTATAAAATATAATTGCCAATTATAAATTAAAATAAATAATAAGATAGTAATATTGCTTTTCATATAAATCTATAACTAAAATTAATGTAAATTTCTTAGATTTTTTTAAATTTTCCCAAACTCCTTTAAATTTCTTGGAAATCCTTATAATCTTTGAATTTTTTAAATATAAAGATATTAAAAAAATTCAAAGATTATAAGGATTTCCAAGAGATTTAAAGGAGTTTGGGAAAATTTAAAAAAATCTAAGAAATTTACATTAATTATATTAATTATATTAATTATAAATTTACATTTACACCCGATAAAATAGTTTTTCAATAACTTGCTTTCAGTTGTTTATATTCACAAAAAACTGTCTTTAAATCTTACAAAATCTCTTGTGAATCCTTAAATCTTATAAAATTATTTTCTAATCCTATAAAATCCCGTCAAGCCCCTAGTAATCCCTTGAAATTACTTAAATTTTTAGAAATCCTGTAAATTTCTTGAAAATCCTGAGCCTATTCAACATTTTTTTGAATCCCTTGAACTTCCATAAAATTATAAAAAAATCTTTCGCAAATAAAACAAAATTAATTAGAATCTCTTAAAATCCTTTCTCCTTAAAATCTTTTTAAATTCATTGAAAGCTTTGAAAATAATATTTCAATTACTCGCTTGAAATTGTTTGAAATCACACAAAAAACTATCCTTAAATATTACAAAATCTCTTCTAGATCCATAAATGTTTTTAAATTATTTTTAAATCTTTTAAGAAGAAACTTTAAAAATCCCGTCAAGCCCCGAATAATACCTTAAAATTACTTGAATTTTTAGAAATCCTCTAAGATGAAAAAACCCTTAAACTCATCAGATTTTTGTTTTAATCCCTTCAACTTCTTTAAAATCATTAAAAATCTTTTAAAACTAGCTAAAAAAATTTTAGTCAGTTTTAAAAGATTTTTAATGATTTTGAAGAAGTTGACGGGATTTCAAAAAAATTCTGGGTAGTTTAAGGATTTTCAATAAATTTTACAGGATGGCTGAGAATTCAATTGATTTTAAGGAATTACACTTAAAGGATTTACTTAAAGGGATTTTAAAGGATTGAAAAATAATTCAAAAAATTTAAGTTTTTACCAGAGATTTTCGAAGATTGAAAGACAGTTTGAGTTATTTGAAATAATATCAAACGAGTTATTGGAAAGTTATTTTAAAAGCTTTTAATAAGTTTAAACAGATTTAAAGGAATTGAAAAAAATTAAAAAAATTTTAAGGATTTGCAAGAAATTTCAATGAGTTTAAGAAAATTTAAAGGGTTTTAAGGGATTTTAATTAATTTTAGTCAGTTTTAAACGATTTTTAATGATTTTAAAGAAGTTGAAGGGATTTAAACAAAATTCTGATGAGTTTAAGGGTTTTTTAATCTTAGAGGATTTCTAAGAATTTAAGTAATTTTGAGGCAGTACCAGGGGCTTGACGAGATTTTTAAGTTTTTTTTAAAAGATTAAAAAATAATTTTTAAAAATTTATGGATCTACAAGATATTTTGTAAGATTTAAGGATAGTTTTTTATGTGATTTTAGACATTTTAAAGCTAGCTATTGAAAAGCTGTTTTAAAAGCTTTTAATAAACGTATAAAGATTTTAAGGGATATAAAAAAAATTAAAGGTTTTGAGGAGTTTCAAAAGATTTTAAGGAGTTTGACCAAATACATGAGTTTTAAAGACAGTTTTAGTTTCTTTAAATAATATGAAGCAAGTTATTAAATAGTTATTTTCAAAGCTTTCATTAAATTTAAAAAGATTTTAAGGAGAAAGGGTTTTAAGAGAATCTAATTAATTTTTTTTATTTGCGAAAGATTTTTTATGATTTCATGGAAGTTCAAGGGATTTAAAACAATTTTGAATAGGCTCAGGATTTTCAAGAAATTTACAGGATTTCTAAAAATTTAAGTAATTTTAGGGGATTACTAGGGACTTGACGGGATTTGATAGGATTAAAAAATAATTTTATAAGATTTAAGGATTCACAAGAGATTTTGTAAGATTTAAAGAAAGTTTTTTGTGACTATAAATAACGGAAAGCAAGTTATTGAAAAACTATTTTAACGGGTGTAAAGATATTTAAAAAATTCAAAGATTATAAGGATTTCCAAGAGATTTAAAGAAGTTTGGGAAAATTTAAAGAAATCTAAGAAATTTACATTAATTTTAGTTATAGATTTATATAAAAAGCAATATTACTATCTTATTATTTATTTTAATTTATAATTGGCAAATATATTTTATAGTAATTTAAATTGAAGCATATATTTTAATTTAATAATTAGGCAATAAAAATAAGGAACGTTTATTGTGCACGGGTAGTGCGCTTTTTCTACGAATAACAATAATATTATTACAATATTTACAATATTTGAATAATTTTCAAAATAGCAATTTTTTTATTAGGAGGGATTTTCTGCCCGATTCCAGTCGGATTTTTCTACTTAAGATTGGTTTCACTGACCCGTGTCTGACCATATTTGGGAGCTTCTACTGTCACTTTTCCTACTGATATTATTTGATATTAAGACATTATTCAAATTTTTTCCTAACATCTCATACATTTTGTTAAACTCCTTAAAATCTTTTGAAAATCCTCAACATCTTTGATTTTTAATATTCCTTAAAATCTCTTGACGTTCATTAAAATCTTTTAAAATAGCTTTTCAGTAGATAGCTTTAAATTGTTTAAAATCACAAAAAACTGTCTTAAAATCTTACAAAATCTCTTGTTGATGCGTTTAAAATAACTTTCCAATAACTCGTGTGATATTATTTCAAAAACCTAAAACTGTCTTTAAATCTTCGAAAATCTCTGGTAAAACCTTAAATATTTTTGAATTATTTTTCAATCCTTTAAAATCCCTTCAAGTCCCTAGTATAATTCCTTAAAATCAGTTGAATTCTCAGACATCCTGTGAAATTTATTGAAAATCCTTAAACTACTCAGAATTTTTTTCAAATCCCTTCAACTTCTTCTAAATCATTAGAAATATTTTGTAGTTGATTAAAATTAAATAAAATCTTTTAAAATACTTGAAATTTTCTTGTATTTCTAGAAAACTTTGAATTTTTTTTAAATGCCTTGAAATATTTTCAAATTTATTAAAATTTTTTTGAATAACTTTTCAGTAACTCGCTTAGCATTGTTTAATATCACTAATATATCCTAAAATCTTATTAAATCTCTTGTAAACACCTAAATCTTTTGAATTTTTTTTAAATCCTTTTAAGTTGTTAGCAATTCCTTAAAATAACTTTAATTCTTGGAAATTCTGTAGGACTTCTTGAAAATCTTTAAACTTCTCGGAATTTCATTAAAAATCTTTTCAAAATGAGTAAAACTAAATAAAATTTCCTAAAATCCTTTAAACTTGGTTAAACTCTTTAAAATCTCTAAAAAAAATCCTCCAAATCTTTGCATTTTTTTATATTCCTTGAAATCTCTTTAGATTACTTCAAATCTTTTAAAATAACTTTTCAATAACTCGCTTGAAATTTTTTAAAATCATTGAAACTGTCTTAAAATATTATAAAATCGCTTGTAAATCCCTAAATATTTTTCAATTATTTGCAAACCGTTCAAAAAGAAACTTTAAAATCCCTACAAGTCCCTATTAATTCCTTAAAATCACTAGAATTCTTAGAAATCCTGTAAGATAAAAAAATCCTTAAATTCCTTTAGTTTTTCTAAAATCCCTTTAACTTCTTTAAAATCATCAAAAATCTTTCGAAATTGACTAAACTTAATAAATGTCTCATGAAATTTGTAAATTTTCTTAAATTCCTAAAAATATTTGAATTTTTTAAACACCTTGAACTCTCTTCAAATTTATTGAATTTTTTTTAAAGATTTCAATAACTTGCTTTACATTCTTTAAAACCGATTAAACTGTTTTAAAATGTTGTAAATAATTTCGATTTAATAATTAAAAATTTTTGTTGGATGTTGTAAAGTAAGTATCTGAATTCAATCTACAAAATTGTATGTAAATATTTTTTTAAGTTTTTATGTAATTAGTTTAAAAAATTATTAAAACTTAAAATTTTCAGAAAAACATAAGAAAACAATTATTTTAATATTTCAGTGGAAATAATTGTTTATTTGCTTTTTATATTATAAACTGATTAATTAATTATTGACGGATTAATTTTTTTTCATAAAACAAAATTACATAAAAATTAAATTTAAGTTTTTTTCAATTAAAACATGTCCATTAAAATTATATAATTTTTTAAAATGTTTTGGATGTTGTGAAATGAGTATCTGAATGCAGTTTTTAAAATTATATGTATATGTATTTTAATTTTTTGGAATTAGTTTAAAAGATTATTAATAATTAAAACTTCCTGAGAAATATAAATAACTAATTAATAAATTATTCTGTTAAAAGTTACATATTCCCGGAATAGAGAAAAGCTTATTAATAAATAAAATTTAAGAAAAGAAAATTTCAAATTGAAAAAGAGAAAAAAATCTTATTTCAACATTCCAATGAACATCATTGTTTAATTATGTTAATATTATGAAGTGATTAATAAATATTATTAACTGTTTAATTATTATCACAATATTAAATTATATAACAAATTTTAATTTTTTAAATTTAAGTAAATAAATCGATTCTTTACTTTACAGTTATGTGATTGAAAATGGCCTATAATGTGTAAAATAACAGTTTATATATATTTAAAATACCACTATTTCAGTAACATATTTTTTTAAATGTGCCTGATGTTGTGAAATCAGTCTCTAAATAAAATTTCAAAAAGTATGTGAATATATTTTAACTTTTCTGGAATTAGTTTAAAAGGTTATTAATAATTAAAATTTTCATAAAAATATAAAGTAAAATTTAATAGAACGTTTCAATGAAAGATGATTTAACTAATTAATTAAATTTTTTCACAATATTAAAATACATAAGGATTTAAATTAACATTTTTAAATTATATGTCCATACATTTTAATTTTTTTAACCTAGTTAGAAATTTTAGAAATGAAAGATCAAATTTAAAAAACGCATAAACTTAAAATTATTTATAAGTTATATAATTGAACATTGAATATGATTTGCATAACATAAGGTATTTTGTTTTTAAAGTACCTCTATTAGTGCCTCTATTTTAAATTTTAAGGATTTCCAAGAGATTTAAAAGAATTTAAGAAAATTTAAAGAATTCTACGGAATTTAAATTAATTTTCGTTCTAGATTTATATGAAAGGCAATATTGCTTTCTTATTATTTATTTTAATTGATAATTGGTAATTATATTTTATAGTAATTTAAATTGAAGCATATATTTTAATTTAATAATTAGGCAATAAAAATAAAGAACGTTTAATGTGTACGGGCAGTGCGCTTTTTTACGAATAACAATAATATTATTACAATATTTACAATATTTCAATCATTTTTAAAATCGCAATTTTTTACCAGAAGGAATTTTCTGCCCGATTCCAGTCGGATTTTTCTACTTAAGCTTGGCTTCACCTACCCGTGTCTGACCGTATTTGGAAGTTTCTACTGTCACTTTTCCTACTGATATTATTTGATATTAAGACTTTATTTAAACTGTTTTTGAATACAGGAAATAAATTTTAAAATTCAGAAATGATTAATTAAAGAAATTAATAATTTAAGTAATTGAAGTAATTTCATTCATCTTTCGACATCGCATTGGATGAAATAAAAAATAATATCTTCAATTTGCGGCTTTTGTGGGATTTGAAATTTTGATCATTTTAGTAAATGACTTTCTTCATTGGATGACCACGAATACTATCGACATCGAAGTTAATAATAGGATTAAAACAAGGCTCTATAGAGTGGGTTGCATTCAATTATTAACAGACGCCCTTTCCCCTGAGTGGAGGCAAATTCGGCATTTTATTGACCCACCATACTATGTGATCCGGTATTTACACGATACGAGCGAAACGGGAAATTTAACGATATGTTCAATTAAAATCCACTTAATACAAAATTTATCAGATTACAAAAGATTATTTATTTTAAACGAGTGTACAGCCAAAATCTCGTATGTCAGGCCAAACAAATTATATAAAAAATTAATTTTATTTTTAAGATTTAAATTTGAGAGTTAAGTTACATTTTTTATAATTATTAAAAATGTTGCGTTGATAGTTTATAACAGTAATATAACGTTTATGCCGAATTGTTACATCGGAGTTACATAAATCTGGCTCGGTTCTAGCTCGGCTCAACTTCGGCTCGAGAAGTCGATATATCGGCTCGGGATCGGCTTGAGATCGGATCGAAATCGGCTTGGAATCGGGATCGGCTTGGTATCGGCTCGGCATCGGATCGGGATCGGCTCAGGATCGGATTGGCATCGGCTCGGGATCGTGTCGGGATTGGATCAGGGTCGAAGCAGGATGGGAACGGGATCAGATCGGGATAGACTCAGGGTCAGATCAGGATTTTTACTTCAGCTTCAGAGTAAATAATTGGAATGATCCAAATGAAACTGTAAATTCTATTTTTAAACTTCATTCAATTTTAAATTTTATTTTAATGAAAAAGAATCTTTTTTTTTAATTTTGAAATACTGAACTGTTTATTAAAAATGAGTAAACATAATTCTGATACTGAAATGTGAACGATTTTTAGCTGAATTGTTTTAAAAAGAATGCATTAAATTAAATCGTTAAAATTTCAGAGTACTGCATCCTATATTTAAACTTTTAACTTTACAATTGTAATTTTCCCTTTTAAAATTGTTAATTTGTAAAAAAAAGCTTTTTTCTTTATTTATTAATTATAGTTATAGAATTAATATATTAAAACAGTTTAAAAAACAAATTATATGACGTCTAATGACATACGTCTCAGTTTTCAAAATATTTTAATTGCTTAATTTGCGAAGTTTTTCACTTAAGATAGCTTCAAATTATATAATTAATAAATTTATTGATTGAATTTTGAATTTCAATGATCACAAACAATGGAGTGGATTTATATTTGTTGATCAGAAATATTTAAAATTCATTCAAGTTTTCTTAAAAAATAGTTCAATTTTCTACCCATCATATGAATTTTCAATTAAAAGTTAAATAGTTGAATTTTCAATCAAAAATGGAATGGGTAAATTCTTACTTCAGAAAATTAATTTTTTACGTTAAAAACAGTTTTTACGAAAATAGTTAAATCCTCAACCAAAAAATAAAATTTTAACCAATTAGTTGGATTATTTGAAGATCAGAAGAAAGAAACGATTTATTTTTATTTAAAAACACCTACAATGTGAATTTTGTATATAAAAATTGTTCATAAATGAACAAATAACAATGCATGGCAAATTACATTAATTATTTTAAAAAGTGTTATATTTTAAAGCCAAACAAACGAATTATTGATGAAAATTTGAATTTTCAGCCCAAAAATATTCATTTTTAACAAATTAATTTTCTGCCAAAAATTAAATTTTTTATCGAAATACTTTAATTTGTATTAAAAAAGTTCTTTTTCAACCAGATAGTTAAATTTTCGACCAAGCTGTTGAATTCTCAAACCAACCAAATTAATTTAGACTCAAAAAGTTACATTTTTAATAAAAAGAAACAACTGATTTTTAATAAAAAAATTAACATTGGACCAAATTGATGAATTTTTAACAAAATACATACATTCTAAACTACAAAAGATCAATTTTCAATGAAAAATATCAATTTTTTAAATCAAAATGGAATAGTTACATTTTAAGTCAAAAATATTAATTCTCAGCTAAAAAAAAACAAATACAATTAATTTTTAAAGAAACGTTTAATTTTCAATTAAAACGTTTAATTTGAACGCTTTAGTAAATATTAGGTTGCTTTTAATTAATTTTGTAATAAATTTTTAAATACTGAATCAAACAAAACGACTTTAGACCCAAACAGTTGCATTTTTATTTACAAATGATTACAAATGAATGAAAAATGATATAAATTTTCAAGTAAAGTTATGAATATTCGAAAAACTGAATTTTCAACAAAAAAGTTCAACCAAAAAGATGATTTTTTTGAGCGGGAAAAATAATGTTTTAAAAATGAAATACAAAGTTATATTTTTAACTAAGAAGGTCAATTTAAAAAAAATGAATTTTTGAAAAACTAGTTTAACTTTTAATCATAATGAGGAATTTTGCAGGAAAAAGATTTACGTTCTACAAAAAAAAACTTTAATTTCTAACAAAATATATTAATTTATGACAAAAGGATGAAGTGTTTACAAAACGTTTGTTTTTTTAACTTAAAAATATGATTTTTCAAACAAAAAATAAATTTTATACTATAATATATAATATATAATATAAAATAATAATAAAATAATAATAATAAGATACTTCTATTTCAAAAAAAAATACGACGGTCTTGCCGCGACTCGCAAGGC
>JAAAKG020138979.1:0-12488 GCA_010014905.2 Druon quercuslanigerum
TGAATATCTGGATGTTAGGTGGGACAATCTTACCCTTTGAACATCTACATTTAAACATCCATTTTTCTCCGTGTATGAAATAATAATTAAAAGATTAATTATTTTTAAAAAATTGATAATTTTTAACGATGAAGGATGGTGGGGACATTCAACATATGAAGTTTTTGAATTTATTGTTACTTGTCAAATGAGGCATCGAATTTGTGATTTGCAGGAAATGAGTTAAAATTTACGAGAAAGTTTATAGCATAGCAAAGTGATTAAAACTCTGTCAGCTTTTCCCTACATTATATGACGGAAATACAGTTAACTTACAGTTCATAAACTAACTTTTTAATATCTTAAATTAACAATAACAAATAACGAGCGTGTTAATTAATAACTTTACCGTTTTTCTGTAAAATTTGGCAATATTTTTTTCAAACAAGCTTTTCATGCAATATATTTTTGAATGGCTGGCGTACCTATATATATATAGTATGATTCATTTTATGAATCAAACCAAAATTATCCGTCAAATCTAAGCTCACACACGTTCTGTTGATACCTTTTATGATCTGAATGGGCTTTCTGAAAGGAGAAGCCATTTGAATAACATTCAAAGGTCCCCTATTGACATTTAAAATATATTTCCCTTTTTAAAAATAATAATTTCGAATAGTAATGAAGAAAATCGTAATTCTGAACTGTTATTAAATATGGCCAAAATATTTTATTTAATTGTTTTGTTCAGTAATTGGTACACATTGTGGCATACTATTATAGAAAAATGTGAGATAAGAAAAATAAAATTATCCTCATAAATCTATTCAAAAATCTCAATTAAATGATTTACAATGACGGTAATATAAAAATGGATAATTATAGAAATATACATGTTTAATACATGCGTTTTCAAGTCATTGAGAAAATCAAAATAAAAAATTAAAGAGTTAAATTTAAAAACCAAATAGACGGTAATTCAACAAAGCATATTCAAGTTTCAACAAAATAATAAGAATTTTAACCGAAAAAGATGAATTTACAACTAAAAAGGTGAATTTTAAACCCAGCAGATTACTTTTTAACCAAATATATTAACCTGTATTAAAATTCATAATATTTTTAACATTTTATTTGGTTTTTAAATTCAGAAGGATCCTATTCTAGCCAAAAAATACGAGAAAAGTTAAAAGAATACGTTCCAAACCAAAAAAAAAAATTTTTGAACAAAATAATTAAATTTTTAACTAAAAAAATGAGTTATTAACTGAATTGATGATTCTTCAACCACGAAAAAATAAATATTTAATCAAATAGTTTAATTTGTACCAAAATGATCAATTATCCACCAAGACGATTAATGTTCTAACAAAAGGACGATATCTCAAAATAATGCGTGAATTTTCCAGTAGAAAGGATAAATTTTAAACCAGAAATTAAATAGTTAAATATCTAGTAAAAAAATTAACAAAAAATAAGCATTTTCAACAAAATAGTTCAATTTTCTAGAAAAGTAATGAATATTCAGCTAAAATAATTAACCTTCATATAAAAAGTTTAATTCTGGAGAAAGTTATTTAACTTTTTCAATCAAAAAAGATCAATTCTTTAGCATAAATGTCATAGTTGATATTTTAATAAAACACTATTCAAATTTTTAATATTATTCAGTTAAATTCAACCAAAAACGAAAAACATATTTTTAGAACATGAATTTTTAACCAAAAATATATTAGCTACATTTTCAGTTAATAAAAAAATATTTAAAAAGTAAAAATCTAATTTGTAAGCATATAAATAAATTTTTAACTAAAAAAGTAAATTCAAGAAGTTTAAAAAGTATATTCACAATTTAATGAAAACAAATTATACAAATAGAAAGGTGAGATTACGATATCTGTGGCGCCAAAGTTTTATTGTGGATTACTATAGGATTTTTAATAAGAAACACGAATCTAAAAGTTTTAAATCGATATCTCGAATAGTTTTCGAGATATCGAAGGAACCCCTGTGACTCGTCATAGAAATATTGTAAGATCACACCCCTGATAATTTTCCAACGCTTCGTGGGGGGGGGGGCACCCCTGTGACTGGTCATAGTCTTGTCGATAAATCGAAAATTATTCGAGATATCGATTTAAAACTTTCAGATTCATGTTTCTCGCTGAAAATCCTATAGGAATCCACATTAAAACTTTGTCGTCACGGATATGGTAATCTTGTCAAGAAAAATTGCTTAAAAACACAACAAAATATGTTCACTAAAAAATAAAAATTTTGACATTCGTGAAGTCTTATCTCGAAAAATAATATCTTTTCACGATTTATATGGGGAAAAAACTTGATTTGAGCAAATAATAATTTTTTAATTATTATTAATCATTTATGTCAAAAAAGGTTATTAAAAATTGTCTCTGCTATGAATTTTACATAAAGATGCTATTTTCGATTTCTTGGTACATTTACCAGGGACAATATAAAAATAGGATAATTTCTCAACCCTTGAGTAAAAAAATAAATAATTTAAACATTCGCCGCCACCTTAAAAAAAAGCTCCCATCTAGTACGGCGGCTCCCATCCGAGTATTACCATTACCGAGCCAAGCGCTGCTTAACTTCAGCGATCGACTAAAATTCTCAAATAATTCTATGTGTGCAACCGAACCTATTATAAACCCAATTATAAACACAATCATAAAGTTATCGTTCATTTTTAATTTTTTTATAAATTTCTAGTTTTTTTTAATTACTTAATTTTTTTCTGATTTTTAAGCAGCTAAAAATCTAAACAGTACATATTCAGTGTTAATGTTTAGTTATAGCTAGAATTTTAATAAAATTTGCTAGTTCTTAATTTTGAGTCGAAATTCTCTGGTGACAAAAGCTACTTTTTTCAAATTTTGCAAATCAGGTATGCTGCGCCATCTAGTGTTGGCACCTGGAAAACAGGAAATAAGCGTGCAGTCGGTAAGTATCTTCGATAATAATTATTCTTGATAAAATATAATCTGATTCAATTATCTCTCGATTTTAGATGCTTACAGTAAAATTAATTGTATTTTACAAATTCTGCATTACTTAAGAATTGTTAGATAAATATAAGTATGTATCGACAAAGGGTAAGAAGAATAGTCATCGATTTAAATTCTTTGTCTAATCATGAGCAACTGCGCTTGCGTGAGAGACGCGTGCTGGTTGGACACAGCACCGAATTAAAAGTAGATATTAATAAAACAATTCTTGTAATTAAAATAAATAATAATTAAGGGTTACACTTAAATTACATAACGGATAATGGGCTCTCCAAGATCCCCCCGTAACGAACATTAATTAAATATCCCGCGCATTTCAATGTGATTGTAATATTTCTAATATAGAATTTTTTATAAACAGACAAAAACAATATTTCAGAAGCAAATTAAAAATGTTTTCATTTGTTTCGTTGAAACAAAAAAAGACTATTCTAAAATAAAAGATGGCTTCCCAACAAACACTTAAATTTTCAAACAAATAAATTTCCAAAAGAATAATTTTTCAACAAATAAAGATTTTTCAGTCACGAATAAAAAAAGTTCTCCTTAATTATTGTGTATCCTTCAAGCTACAAGACGAATTTTCTGTACAAAAATTGAATTTTAGTTAGAAAATGTAAATTTTTAGCAAAAAAATTAATTTTCAACGACATAGTTAAATATTTAATTAAAGGGATAATCCTTCAGTCGAAAAAAAAATCGAAAAAGTACGTTAACGCACGCAGTTGAATTTTTAATTGACAAAAAATCAGTTTTTAACGAAATAGTTCAACTTTTAAAAACAGTAATGAATTTTTAACTAAAAATTTGACTCTTTAATAAAATAAATAAATTTTTAACAAAGGGGTTCAACCAAATTTTCGAACAATTGAATCCTCCAGCAAAGAAGATTAATATTCAATAAACCAATTGCATTTTAATCATTTTAGATGTAATTTTTAATAAATTTTTCATCAAAAAAAGATTTTAGTTTAACTTTCCAAGTTCTTGTTTTTTCAACTCTTAGTTTAACTTCTTCAACAACAAGAAATACATTTTCTACGAAGATATCTGAATTTTTATGCCAAAAAGATGAATTTTCTACAAAATTACAATTGCATTTTCAACCAAAAAGGATAACTTTTTAACAAAATTGTTAAATTTTCAACGATATAGTTGAATTTTAATCAAAAAATATGAAACTTCTACTATAACAGAGGAATTTTTAAATAAAAAGACAAATTTAAAAAAATATTTTAATTTTCATCCAAAAAAATATTTGAGTTAACTTTTCAGATACATAATACGAATTTTAAACAAAAAGTAAATTTTGTACGGAATAGTTGCATTTTCAACCAAAATTAATGATTTTCAAATAACATTGTTGAATTTTTAAGCAAACAGATTTTTATCCAAGAAAGATACCTTTTTTACTGAAACAAGCGATTTTTAAATTAAAAAGACAAATTTTCAAGAAACTAATTGAATTTTCAACCAAAAAAGATATCAGTTGACTTTTCAACCCCAGGACATGCAATTTAAATAAAAAGTAATTTTTTAACAAAAAAGTTTAATATTCTACAAACTACTTTATTTTTTAACCAAAAAGATATATTTTTAACAAAATTGTTAACTTTTGTACACAGCTGAATTTTTTAAAGAAATATACCATGTCTATTAAAATAGACGAATTCTGCAATTAAAAAGACAAATTAAAAAAATAGTTGAATTTTCATCCAAAAAATATATCAGTTGACGTTTCAACACAAAAATAAGTATTTTTAAGAAAAAGCTTATTTTCAACGAAATCGTTGAATTTCCTACGCAAAAAGCGAATTTTGTTTAAACAGTTTAGTTTGGAACAAAAAGGATGTGTTTTTAACAAAAAATTTTTTTTCAAACAAATAATAGAAATCACAACTAAAAATATAATCTTCAGAAGGAAAAATAAAAAACATAAATAATATAAATAGAAACACAAGACAAATAAATTATTAACAAGAATATTATATCAGGGTTACCGCAAAACTTCATTCCAAAAATTTCCTAATTTTTAACTCGCCCTTCATATTCCATGAACAAAATTTTAAACTTGAAGGTATATATATATATATATATATATATATATATATATATAATTGTATTTATTAAAAACTTTTCATAAATATAAGTCATTTTTGCAGACTTAATCATTAACTCTAGGGAATAATTCGTAATATTAGCCCTGTTTGACTGAAAATTCCGCAATACTAGTCAGTCTCTATGTAATACCCATCTTGAATTGAGCGCCAACTGCGACCAACCAGCATATGGCATTAACGCAAGCGCAGTAACTCAGGGTTGTCTAGCAGAAGACCGCCATTTAATTCTTGAAAAGTTCAAGTCGTGTTCGATATTCTTTAGAAGTCTAACGCGTACATAAAGTAATTATTAATATGTTTGGGCAAATTAGCCGACAGGCCGTCAGGAATTTTACAACCACTGCTATTCGCAGGTCCCACGATCCAAATGATGGTATTCCTGGAGGAGTAAGTAATTTTTCTATTGTTGCGTAACTACAGTACTCTGAAAACTCCTTTAACCAGTCTTCTGTTTTACCCCTTCTAGAACCTATTTGAATAGATCCTGCCTTTATTCACTTCTTAGACTTGTTCAAACTAATTTTCGTGCTCCTTTCGTGATTTCTTTGTAGTATCTGTAAGTTAAAATTCTGTATGGATATTGTCGATTGGTTTGATAAAGTGAGGTTATGTACATGAGTTCAGAAAATCAATTTTTATCTTATTCTATCTTCATTTATCTGATAAGCTCCGTGGAAATAATAAATTTACTAAATGTTATTGAAAATGGTGAAAGTTTTCATGTCGTTAAATAAACTTAACGAAATTATTAATATTTTGTAACTTCGAAAAGTTTCGTACCAGGTATCATTTGTTGCCGTTGTACACGATTGTTCAAACTGTTATGTGTTTAATTTTAAATATAAAATTTTTAATGAGTGGCTAAGGAAACAAATAATTAAAATTTGTTGTAATTTCTTTATATTTGAGGTATAATGGTACAAAATACTTGGAGGTTTGAAGATTATTCAATTATGTAATTACTATTATTATGTTTGTCTTAATACTATTTCTCCTATTCCCCTCCTTTTCCTTTTTTTAAAAGGAATTGTTCTTTTTTTCTTGTTTTTAAGAAACTGTCCGTATTATTGTATATTTAGATTAAAATCTCTTGGTTGGAGAATCTACAATTTTGTTAAAAAGTTATCATTTTTGGATGAAAAATTCGTCCTTTTGAATTTAAAATGCTATTTGGTAAAGGTTTCATTAACATTTAAAAATATTTATTTTTGTTTGAAAATTCGAAGATTTGGTTGGTTTTTTTTTTTTAATTTATTTTTGGTGGTTGACATTTTCTTTTTAAAAAAATCGACTATTTGTGCAAAATACAAATATTTTGTTGAAATTACGTATATTTTGTTTTAAAATCAATTGTATTATAAAATATGCATCTTTTTATCTTTGTAAATAAATTATTTCGTTATAAATTCATCTCTTGTTAGAAAATTCAAATTCTTTCTTTGTTGTAAATTCTACTGTTTGGTTAAAAATTTAAATATTTTGTTGAGAAATCGTCACATTTGTTTAAAAGTTTAACTATTTGGTTTTGAATGCAACAAATTTGGTTTTAAAAAAATGTTTTTTCTTCTTGTTAATTCAATTATCCGGCTGAAAACTCATCTTTCTTGGTTAAAAATGAACTTTTTTGTTGAAAATTTGTTTCTTTGTATTTAAAAGTTACTGTTTTTCAAAAATTCGCCTTTTTTGCTTTAAAACTAAACTATTTTGTTGAAAATTAAATTTTTCTGGTAGAAAATTCATCTGTATTGGTTAGAAAGTTTAACTACTATGCTGAAAATTAATATATTCTGGTTACGGATTCAAGTACTTTGTTCAATGTTCTTCTTCGTTTGCAGTATCAAGCATAATATTTTTGTCTGAAAATTTAACTTTACTTGGTTAAATTTGTAGAATTAAACTATTTGATTAAAAATGGAAGTATTTTGTTGAGAATTTTCCGCTTTTGTTGGAAATGTTAACTGTATGCTTGTAAATTCAGCGGTTTGATATACATTTTTTTCTACTATTAAACCATTCTTTTAAAAATTTAACTCCTTTGGTTAATAGTTAAACACTCCTCTTTTTTATTAAAAATGCATCTCTCGTGGTAGAAAATTCATCTTGTTTATTAAAAATTCAACTATTTTGTTAAAAATTCGTTTTTTTTAATTCAATTATTTTTTATTTTAAAAAATATATATTTTTTGCTGAAATATCGAACATTCATTTTATTGCTTTAAGATTCTTTTCAGTTAAAAATTCATCTTTTGCATTGTAGGAAATAAGTATTTTGTTGAAAATTCGTCTTTTTCGGTTAAACATTAACATGTTTAACTGAAAATTTTACCATTCTATTTTTGGTTGACAATTTGTTTTTTAAAAATAAAAATTCAAGTATTTGTTTGAAAATTCACGTATTTTGTTGAAAGATTGTTTTTCTTAATAGAATATTAATTTTTTTGGTTGAAGATTCATCATTACATTAAAAAACAGAACTCTTTGGTTGTACAATTATTGTTGATTTTTTAAAATTATTCTCTGACTGAAAATTTATTTTTTCCTTTATTGGTTAAAAATTGATCTTTTTTAGTTGAAAATTCAACTATTTGGTTAAAAATTCTTCCTTTCTTTCTTGAGACTTATTAGTTCTTATTAGTTATTAGCCTAAAATATAAATAATTAAAATTTATACAATTTATAAATAAAATACATACATTAATTGAATTATTATAAATTCAGAACGTTCAACATCTTATCGTTTCAAACTTAAATCGATAGTCTTATCATAAAATATTTAAAAATTGAAAACTTTGGAGATTGTTCTTTTTATTTTGAACCTTTTAATTTAATAACAAGAAAACAAAGTCTCTAAGATTTTTGAGATTAACATTTTAAAAGCCTAAAACTATACTTTAACGAAGCTTTTCGATTTTTAAGTTTTAAGTATTGAAACGTTTATCCAAAGTTTTTAATCGGAAAATTTTCTATATTTCGATTAGCAATAGAATATGAAAATGCCTATCAGTTAATTAAATAATAATTTTTTATTTCAGAATTTACCCTTCAGCATCAAAAACCGATATGCTTTGACGCTTAAATTTATGATTTATATCGGTACTGGTTTTGCTATTCCATTCGCTGCTCTCCGTTTCCAAATGCTTAAGTAAACTAAGTAAGTAAAATTATAATATTTGATTAATAACTTGTATATCTTTAATTTCCTAAATTTCATTAACAATTATAATTAACGTTGGCAATGTCTTTTGTAATATGATTGGAAATTACTTCTCTGACAAGAAATAAAAACAGTTTCAGATTTACTTTATAAAAAACAAATGATTAAAAAATAAAAAAAATAGTTTATCTATTTTTAATCTAATGTTCTATACCTTTAATTTCAGGTTTGCAGTAAACTGGGGGAGTAGTTTATGTCTGCTATGGTCTCACGATCAGATTGTAATTGTTATCTTATTTTGTAACATATGAACATCAATAAATCCTACATTTTATAGGCGTAGAAGAATAATCATTTTAAATATATTATTCGGAACCAGATCCTTCTTTAATATAGATTTTACAATTATTATTAGAGATCGATATCTGAAATAATTCTTTTAAATTTTGTTGAGTTCCTTGAATTCTTTGTATTCTTTTAAATTCTTTTGAATAGCTTGGAACGGTTTTAAACTCTCAATTTAAACTCTCACACAGTTTAAACTCTCAATTACGAAATCATTAACCTTACAATGTGCAATTATGAAATCTTTTACTTTAAAAAATGTTCCTTTTTATGTTTTCATTTTTAAGCGCACGTTTTCAATTAAAAGCGTTTGAAAATGAATTTTTTCTATAAAAAAAATGTTTTCAATGAACTAACTGTAAATATAAATTAAATAATGATTTTAAAAATTGAACTTGAGCCCGACTTTTGAAAACTGAACAATATTTGAAAGTCTCAGTTCTTTAAAAAATGTAAATGTTCGATTGAAACTTCATAAAATATTTTTAATTTTAATATAACTTAATGCGTTTTTATCCCATCCTATTACAAAAAAAAAATAATTTGAAAATAGAACAGTTTTTTGCTTAGTCATACTTTATTGTCAATAAAAAATTAGCAATTCATAATCAAATATTAAGAACTAAGCAATTAGAAATTTAATTATTTGAAATAAAAAGTTAAAAATTTAAAGTACAAAATTGGAACTTTTTACGTTACGATTTGAGTTATTACATTTCCAATTTTTTTAATTTGCAAGTGAAAATGTTTAATGTTTCTAACTGAAAATGGTACAATTTGAAATATTTACAAATGTATTTGTTCATTATTCAATTTAGAACATTGAAAATGATACATTCATATTTTTTAACCGGAAATCTTTAAACTGTTAAATTGATAAATGTTGGAAAGTAAAAATGTTGTTTTCTGAGTAATATTAAAAGTTCAAATTTAAAAAAATTCTGCGTTGAGTGCTTTAATTTGCAGGTCAATTTTGAATATTTTAAATGAAAAGGTCTATGTAGCCTTAAAAGTTCGAATTTTTTATTTTCAATGACCATGGCAAACTTTTGTTAACCTATTCTTTAAAAAACGCCCCTTTTCTATTTTAATATGCGATATTTGAAAATACAATTGTCCGTTTTATATTTACAAAATTTCTATTCAATGCCTATCTATCATAATTAAATTAATTGAACTATTTTTTTTTAAATATGAATAATTTTAATTTAAGCTATTTGGTAATTAAATATAACTTTGAAAGGTAAAACTTTTACGTTTAATTTATGCAGTTTAATGTTTTGCAAATTAGCGATAATAAAGTACTAATGGGACTAGGGATCGAGATTTTTGTTAATGATTAATGATAAAAAGGAGATATGATCTTTTGTTCTTGTATATTGTTACAATCTGAATGAAAGATACTTGCTGCTACGGAAGCCAACGGAAGCTAGCAAACGACTGAATATGCGAACAGGGTCACATGACCATGAATAAAAACTTTGACACTAGATGTCTCTATAAATATGCTTGATGCTTGATACCTTGGCGCATTTTTCAAAAATCCCCAACACTTCCCCTCAAGCTAAAAACATTATTTATGCACTTTCACTGGTTTAAGTCCAAATTCCTCGACGCATCTTCGATGATTTGATCCAGATAATGGCTTTGTTAAAACATCAGCCAACATTTCGGTTGTTTGCAAATACTCCAGTTCGATGAGTCCAGTTTTCAGGGTTTCCCGTATAAAGTGGTGCCTGACGTCAATATGTTTCGTTCTACTGTGAAACACTTAACTTTGAGCCAACTTCTGTGCAACTTGATTATCATTGAAGATCTTTAGTTTGTCAGACATTTTAAAACCCAGTTCCACCAGAAACCTTCTCAAATACATTGCCTCCTTTGCAGCTTCTGCAAGGCCCATGTATTCTGCCTCGGTACTAGAGAGAGCCACGGTTCTTTGCTTTTTGGCTTCCCAGGAAATAGCTGCGTTCCCAAATATGAAAACGTACCCTGTATAAGATCTCCTGTCATCTATGCAGTTGGCCCAGTCAGCGTCGACAAAGCCTTTCAGAGGACTTCCTGTTCTTTGATACTTCAAGCCCAGATTTATTGTCCCACGTAGATACCGGAGAACTCGTTTTGCTGCAATCCAATGTTCCCTTCTGTAGCAATTGTTAAATTGGCTTAGCCAATTCACTGCATAAGAAATATCTGGTCGCGTTGCGATTGCCAGATACATTAATGCTCCAATTAGTTCCCTAAAAGGGAACTGATTCTGTTCTTCCTTGGAAGACTGTTCAGATTTAGCCAATTTTATACCTAAATTAATTGGCGTTGAGACAGGTTTAGAATCCATCATATCAAATTTCTTCAGTATTTCTTCGATGTATATTTTCTGCGAGATCTCGATGACGTCATCTGTTTGACTGAACTCCATCCCTAGACAACGTTTCACCTTCCCCAGATCCTTTATGTCGAAATACTCATTCAGTTCTTGCTTAATATCGTTGATCCAATTTACGTTTTTCGACGCTATCAGCATATCGTCCACATACGTTGTCACTATCAAGTAATCATCTCCTCTTCGTGAAATGTAAACACAAGAGTCAGCATTTGTTGGTTTCAAGCCAAGCCTAAGAAAAACTTCTTCAAGCCCTTTATGCCACTGCCTCCCAGCTTGCTTGAGCCCGTAAATGGCCTTTCTCAAGTGGCAGACCTTTTTTTGTCTTCAATTGCCTGCATCATCTTTACAAAATTTCCTTGTTTTTCTTCAGCTGCTATCTTCGGTAATAATTCTTGCAACATCTCTGGTACCTCCATGAAAATCTCTTCTTCGACATTTCCATTCAAAAATACAGTTGTCACATCCAGTTGATGAATGACGAGGCCCGTTTCCACTGCCAGTGCCATCAGCAGACGAATTGACCCTAAACGTGCCACTGGGGCAAAGGTTTCGTTAAAGTCGACCCCAGGTTGTTGAGAGTAACCTTTTGCGACCAAACGTGCCTTTCTTCTTTCAATCGTTCCATCGTTTTTGTACTTATTGGTGAGTACAATTCTGCATCCAATAATATTTTTATTTTTAGGTCGATCTTCCAAATCCCAGGTTCCATTGTTGATCAACGCTTTGAATTCTTCTTGAATTGCATTTTGCCATTCATCTGCATGGCATCCGCTAAGTGCTTCTTTGACTGAAATTTCGGCAAGACTGGCATAGTCTTGACCATTTTCAGCTAATCCTCCTCGCACAAGGTTAAATTGTCTGCGAGGTCTTCCAGGTTCACCTAATCGCAGAATACGTGGTCTTCCAGCGCCTCTCACCCTCGGAACTTCAAAACCTAAGAAAGGTTCCTCATCGGATAAATCGTTTATTTCTGTTTCAGCTTCGATGTCGTCTTCTTCTTCTTCTGGTTGTTGTATTGGACTTACTTCTACCCAATTTTGATCAGTAGGTTGATCTAAATTCGTTCTATTAAAGATATCTTCTGAAGAAAAGTCTTCTTGCTTTTCTTTCAAGTTGAACTTGTTAACAAAGGTTACGTCTCTAGAGACTTCTACTTTTCTTTCTTCTGGTATCCATACTCTATAACCTTTCTGGATATCTGAATACCCGATAAAAATTCCTTCTTTTCCGCAAGATTCAAATTTCCCCTTAGCTGGATGCTTGTTGTAAATAAATACCTGACATCCAAAAATTCTGAGGTGCGATAGGTCTGGTACCTTTCCTTTCCATTTTTCGTAAGGAGTCTTTCCTTCTAAACTCCTAGAAGGACATCTGTTTCGCACGTGATTTGCAACTGCAATGGCTTCTGCCCAGAACGAAGGTGGTAGGTTACAATCAGCCATCATGCACCTGGCCGCTTCGACAAGAGT
>JAAAKG020138980.1:0-12488 GCA_010014905.2 Druon quercuslanigerum
GGCGATTTCATATGCTTGACATATCAATTTTAATATACATTGGTATATTAAATTTAATATTATTTTTAACAGTGTAGCTCATTTGTAGCATTGATTTGACTTTGTTAGATAAATCGAGAAGAGAAGGGAAGTGATAAAGTTGTTAAAAATCTCTCTGTGGGTCTGGAGGGACAAATGTTTTTTCATCAACACGAAGTGGGCGCTTTGCGTATTTATGCCTGATATGTGTTCAACTATGCATGAGGCACGCCGCGCCAGGTTTAAAATCGTTCGCGTGCGACGAAGGCGAGAAGGACGTAACAGAGATACAAGCTCGATACGTTGAACTACAGAGCGATCGGGTCGATAAGGTAATTACTAAATGCTGATATACTGAGCGGGACGTATTTGTTCTTTACACATAAGCTCCTCCACACCTACTCACACTTCAGTCGACTCTATTCTCGCCTGACGGCGACGCCATTTTACATTTTACACTTTTTTTTCTAACTAATGTTTTAGTAGTTAGTTTAAACGTCTGCTCGCGCTATTTTAGATAATCGGTTGAAAGTGCGATTCTTGCGCAACAATTTCAAATGTCTCTAAAACACCTCTTACGTATTTAGGTCATTTTTAATCTAGAAACATTTTTTTTCTGAATAAAATTATAATTTTGATTAGAAAACATAATTATTTATTTTCATATAATTCATAAAGTACAATTTTATGCCCGAGAGTCAAATCAAAATTATAATTTGTGAGCATTTTTCTAATAAAATACTATTTTTCTAAACATAACACTAATTTTTTTCGTAGAGGGTAACTTGTGATAGGATGTACTAAATTTATAAAAATACATAATGTTCTGCTGAAAACAGAAATTCAAAAACTCAAACCATTTCCGGACAAAAATACTTAGTTGTGAATATTTTTTCCAGTCAACTGAGTTATGCTAGGCGAGAACAACTATTATTATTTCCATATATATTTTTCACTCAAATGTATATATTTTTTCAATTTTTACAATATGGAATTACTCTTTACACCAAAATGTAAAAATAATAATTTTATAGAGTTTTTTTGTCTTTTTTTTCAAAAACAATACTGCGCATATTTAGTACATCTTAATAAAAAGTTTCCTTTCCCGAAAAAAATAAAACGGTTGTGCAGAATTTAAAAAAATGTTTCTTTTTTCGAAAAAGATTCAAAACTTGTTCCTTTTAGAAAAATTAAAAAACCGCTCTGGCTCTAAGAACCTTTGTCTGTTAATTCTGAGAGAAATTTTGATATTTTTGAAAAATATTTAACGTGACAATGTATCAAAAATCCACTACAGTTTCAAAAATATAATTTCAAATAGTTTGTTTTAAAAATAGGCTGCTTTAAAGCAAATAGAACCAATTTGTTATTTAAATAAAAAAATCACAAAAAATAATAATGGTATAAGTGTTATACACAAATTATTGGATAAAACTAGCATATGCTACTTACATAAATATATCGTAGTTCCGAATAATATAATGCAAGAAAACAAATTTTCATTAACTGTTAAATCAATTTATTCATTTGTTGTTTAAGTTTTAAAATGACAGGAAACCATAATTTCTCATATTTATACTACCTGCTTTTCTCTGTTTATTGAGATTTTCTCAGAAATGCATACAGTTAGTAAACTGACTTTCGATTAACATATATTTTTGTCATAGATGAAATTATTTATTTAATGTAATTGTTACAGACAATTTATTCGATAAAACTGGCATCTTAAACAACTAGACGACTTTTAAGTAAATGAGGAATTTTTTAAAAGATTTATAGTAAAATTTTAAATGATTTCGTATTTCAAAAAATTAATTTTCAGAATGGATTTAAAAAGATATCAAGCAATTTTAAAAGAATTCCTGTATTTTAAAAAATTAATCAAGGAGTGTTTTAGCATTTTTTTTTTAATTTATTAGAATGTTTTTTATATTTTAGAAAAAATTCAAAAAATGTTTTAAATCCTTAGAAGGTTTAGAACTTTTAAAATGACTCAAGAATAATTTAAAACTTGTACAGATTTCGAATTTTTCTAGTGTAGAATTTTGAAGATTTTGAAAAAAGCTTTATAAGAATTTTCAAGGGTTTCCAAAATTGAAATTTAAACATGAATTTTTCTGCCAAAAAGGATGAATTACCAATAAAAAATAAATAAATAAAAGATAATAAACCAAAATAAAATAAATAAATAAAAATAAATAAAAACAAATAAATTCAAAAAATGGTCATATTTTCCAAATTTGAAGAAAAATTAGTCATTATAAAAAATAATTAGAAATTTTAGAAGTTTTGATGAGATTAAAATATTTTATAATTTGAAAAGATTTCCTAAAATATAATAAATATCTTAAATTAAATTGGCTTTTATAAACCGACTCGAATTTTTCTAATATTTTGTAAAATCCAAGAAAATTTCAACTAAATAGGTAAATTTTTAAATAAAAAGATATTGTTTAACAAATACATGAACTTTTAACCAGAAAAGATTAGTTTTAAGAAAAAAAGAAAGTTTTGCAATTTTTAACATTCCAAGTAAAAATACTGTATTTAAAAAAAATATTTTTTCCACAAAAAATAAATTATGAACCAAAAATATGAATTTTCAATTTGAAAAAACAACATTTCCCACAAAATTCATGAATTTTCATTTCTACAAAAAATAGAATAACTTAATTTGTGTTTCAAAAGATTACAAAATTTTTTTTAAATAGTTGAATTTTCAACTAAAAAAATGGATTTTTGATTAAAATAATGCATAAATAAAAAATGCATTTTAATAAAATAGTAGAAAATTTAAACAAAAAGATGAATTTAAAAAAAAATTTAGTTAAATTTTCAGTTCAAAAATGAATTTTAAACAAAACAAAGCAAATTTCCAACAAAATTACTCCATTTTTGATGAAGGAAATTAATTTCCTACCAAACAGTTCCATTTTGTACAAAAGGACAAATTTTTTAAAAAGAGTTAAATTTACAACCAAGATAGATAAAAATATAAATTTTTAATCAAAGAAGATTAATTGTCAAAAAAATGTAATAGTTAATATTAAAACAAAAAATATTTCTATTTTAAATAAAGAACAGTTGGATTCTGTCAGAAAATATGCATTTTTTAACAGAATATCTAAAATCGTTAAAAAAATTGTAATGCAGGCTCCTTCGCCCACATAATAATAAACCAACAAAGAATTTGAGTTTCTTTCTTTTTATATTTTTTTATTTCTTAAATTTTTATTTAAATGTAAACATTTAGGAGAACGTTGTCATAATAGTTGGATTTTTGTTTTGACATTTAAATTCCCAAGATTTTCTTAGTTGAATTTTATTATTGGAATTTAAAAACGAATTTAAATTTTGATTTATTTTGAATATAATTTATTAAATTTATATTAAAAATTATTTTCCCTATCAATTCCAAAAACTAGCGCGCGTAGAGAGCAATTGATTGTGCTAGTTCAATAAAAAAAACGAATGGTTACTGAATTAATGTAATTAGTAATAGATTTTTTGAATCCAGGGTTTTTTGTCTCTTTGCAATCTAAATCACTCAACCTACTAAAAACAACTATAATTTTTCGAGGTTATTAAGTCTAAAACCACGATTAGTATTACATTAATGTTCCGCCGCTTGCCTCTAATTAGAGTCCAGCGCAATGCATTATAATTTAAAGTTTTCCGGTTTTCCGGCCGGTTTCTCTTTGTTTCTCGCCGGGTTTTACCTTCCCAAATGAGTCAGGAGGGCCCTTTTGAAAGAGGTGAAGAGAGCTGTTATTAAAAATTAAATAGGACTAGAAAAATCAGTTCGGTTTGTGCAAAGTCACTGGAGCTGAGTGACTTCTGGGTTCTAATTTGAGTCGCAATTAAAAAATTAGAGGGGCCGATTTAGGCCCTCGTTACAAAGTCTCCTCCGACTTTCAACGGGATTTTCAGTTCATTCATGGCGCCACTAAATAGATCCAGGCGCCGTAGTAGCACTTTTTTATTCCTCACATTTACCAGCCCGAAGGTCACTATGAACGTAACTGGGGAAGCTAAAACATCACTTTTACTTTTTTTCTTTACTGGTCATTCATGTTCTCTTTTACATCACGGGAAAATTTTCCTTTCTTTCTTTTTGTTCTTTCAGAAATATTGGGGGAATTATCCGACAGTTTATAATATTAATGGATTTAAAATTCCCGCCAGTTTATAATATTAATGAATTTTTTGATTCCCGCCAGTTTGTAATATTAGTGAATTTGAACATTCCCACCACTTTATTATATTACAGTGATTGCAGGACTCGGATATCTTTGACATGCGCAGTAGTGATTCCTGTCTATTTTAGGTTATGTAACCTCATATGTCAAACTCAAAATACATCGGAATCACTACTATTGCGCATTCCAAAGATAGCTGCGTTCTCCCATTACTCTAATATTAACAAATTTTTAAATTCCCGCTAGTTTATAATATTACAGAATTTTAAAATTCCCGCCAGTTAAAAATATTAATGAATTTTAAAACTCCCGCCAGTTTGTAATATTAGTGAATTTGAAAATTCCCGCCAATTTATAACATTACAGTGATGGCTGAACGCGGATATCTATGACATGCGCAGTAGTGATTCCTGTGTATTTTAAGTTACGTAACCTCAAATGTCAAACGCAATATTGACGAATTTTTAAATTCCCGCCAGTTTATAATATTAATGAATTTAAACATTCCCGCCGGTTTGTATAGTAATTAATGAATTTAAAAATTTTTGAATAATAAATTTCGCGCGAGAAAATTTCTGAATTATAAAATATCCGACACTCAAATTCCTGACATAAAAAATTTTATTTTTTAAGCACTTAGAATTTTTTAAAATTATTATTAATTGTTTATTAAAAATACAATTATGAAAAATTTTAATCAAAAGAACTTTCTTTAAAATTTTTAATGCATATTTTAAAAATGATTGTCTAACTTTAAGATATCTTCTTTTTTATACATAAAATAAATTTAACAATTTTGAAAGGATACCAACTTTTACAAAAAATTTATGTATTTAAGAAATTAAAAAATAAATTTTAAGGTTTCTATAGGGAAATTTAAAATGAGTCTTTATTTTGAAAAATTAAATTTTAGAGAAAATTTTCAAAAATTTCTAAAATTATGGCTCACTGGCTTACCGGCTTACAAAAAAGCATCTGGTAGATTTTCGAGCACATTTGGTTCATTTTGCAGGATTTTTAAAAATTTTCGTAATTAAATTTTGAAACCTTATAAGAATTTTGAAAGGTTTTAAAATACATTTTTTTAAAGATTCTTGCGAGAATTTATGATGATTTCTTATTTAAAAACAAAAGTTCAGAAAATATTTTTAAACATTTAAAAACATTTCAAGATTTCCAAAATTGTCAAAAAAGAATCTGGAAGATTTAGAAGTACATTTTTTTATTTTGCAGGATTGTTACAGATTTTTTGAAAAAATTGGAATCATTTTAAAGAATATTTAGAAGCTTTGAAAAAAATGTAAAATAATGATTTTTTTTAATATTTCTAAAAATTTAGATGCTCTTTCAAGGATTTTTAAGGTTTCAAAATAATAAACAAATTTTTATAAGATTACATGGTAAATTAAAACCGGATTTTCATGCAAGAAAAAACTAATTTAAAGATAATATTCAACAAGACTTAAAAAAATTTTAAGCATTTAGAAGTTATAGAAAGGAATTTCAAAAATGACTATATTTGATTCTAAGGAGTTTCGAAGGTTAAAAAAAAAGTGACTTCAAGATTGCTGGAAAAATATGAAATAAAGCTTTTTTTAAAAAATAAGTTTTACCAGAATATTTAAGAATATGTCGAAACATTTTTGGATTTCTAAAATTTTCAAAAAAGAATGCAGGACACTGTAAGGTAATTTGTTAATTTGACGTATATTTATGCAGATTTCGAAAAAAGTCTAGATTTTCCAGAGATTCGCATAAAAAAGAAAACAAAATGTTCCAGAAATGATAAAATTGCAAAAAATATAAAATAACCAAATTCGAGAATTCCGAAATAATAAAATTTCTGGCCGTTTATAATATTACGAATTTGGACAATTCCCGATTCTAAAAAAATAAAAATTTGTTTAAATAATACATAAATACTAAAATACAAATTTTTTTATCAAATAAAAGTACTTTATTTGATTTATTTTTTATATTATTTACCCATTTTTAAATTTTATAATATTGAAAAAATCAGTAAGATTTTAGTGAAATTTTTTATTTTCAAAAGATTATCTAAAAATTTAGTATTTATCAGAGTCAGCTCAAAAGGTATTAGGGATTTTTTAAATATTTCAAAGAGAATAAAAATATTGTGATACTAAGATGGATTTTCGAAAACTTATAAGATATTTTTTATTTTCTTGTAAACGTCTTCAAGTCCTAAATATATTTTAAAATTACTGGAATTGTTTAGAAAATTTCGTGAAATCCTATTAAATAGAAAAAGAATACAATAGATTCTAAAGAGTCAAAATAAGGTTTTAATTTGGAAGATAAAGAATTCTAAACATTCAAAGCATGGTTTTGAATTGGAAGACTGTAAGTCAAAATATTCAAAATATTTGTTTGCACTGTACGACTATTGATTGATTCAAAACCTACTGATTCAAAATAGGGTATAAGAGGCTCTTGACCATCAAAGTAGGGTTTGAATTGGTAGAATTTACGTTCAAGAAATTACAAAATAGGGGTTTCAGTTAGAAGATAGTAGGTTTTAAAGTTTAAACATAAGGTGTTATACTGGAAGACTGCAGGTCTAAAGAATAAAAATATTGTTTTGAATTGGAAGATTGTAAGTAATATCGATTCGATACGTTTCAAAAATTTAAAAAAAGGACCTATGGGTTCAAATAAAGTCGAAAGAAGGTTCATTATGTGGGAGTAAAATTTTAAAAGTAGGAGCTTTAGGTTTAAGCATCGTTACAGCAGGGTTTTAAATTGGAATACTGTAGGTTCTACAGTTTCAAGATAGGTTCTGCAACTTCACATTCATTTATTGTGTTCAAAACAATGCAGGGTCTTGAGTTTAATAAGACTAGGTTTTAAAGATTCAAAATAGGGCGTTGAAATGGAAGACTATAGGTTCCAAAGATTTAAAATAGGATGTTGAAATGGAAGATTGTAGATGCCAAAGATTCAAAAGAGGGTGTTGAAATGGAAGACTGAAAGTTGCAAAGATTCAAAATAGGTTGTTGAAATGGAAGACTGTAGGTTCCAAAAATTCAAAACAGGGTATTAAAGTGGAAGAGTGTAGGTGCCAAAGACTCAAAATAGAGTGTTTAAATTGAATAATGTTGGTTCCATAGATTTAAAATAGGGTACTGAAATGGAAGACTGTAGGTGCCAAAGATTCAAAATAGGGCGTTGAAATGAAAGACTGTAAATGCTGAAGATTCAAAATAGGATGCTAAAATGAAAGACTGTAGGTACCAATGATTCAAAATAGGGTGTTGAAATGAAAGACTGTAAGATCTTAAGATTCAAAGTAGATCTTTGAATTGGAAGTGTGTGGGTTCTAAAAATTCCAAGTAGGGGTTTGAATTGGAAGATTGCCTGTGTTCTCAAGATTTAAAAGT
Organism: Druon quercuslanigerum; assembly: GCA_010014905.2. Classification (NCBI taxonomy): domain Eukaryota; kingdom Metazoa; phylum Arthropoda; class Insecta; order Hymenoptera; family Cynipidae; genus Druon; species Druon quercuslanigerum. The sequence continues at coordinate 7,619 of JAAAKG020138980.1, forward strand.
AGGGTCAAGGAGTTATTGCAGCGTCAACATAGAGTTTTGAATTGTAAGTCTGTACAGGTCCTAAAGATTCAAAGTAGGGCCTTTAGATTGGAATGTAATGAAAGGAGGGTCTAATGCTTACAATAAGAAGTTTCTGGTTTGAGGTAGGGGATGAATTGCTTGAAATCTTTCCAAAATAGAGAGACATCTTCAGAAATTTGAAATTTAAGAAATGGGCATGTGTATATGGCGTATAGCAGATCACTTTCTTAAGACCTGTGTACACTAGACACCCACGTATGCATGTAATTTCTTGTCCCTCCGGTAATATGAAAGTAAAGGCACAACTTGACTCCCACTGCACTTGAAGCCTGGAACCCTATGCACTGTGACGCGATACTTTAATAATAATGAATATAACAATAAATTACGTATCGTTGTAAAAGCTGTGCGTTTTCCCCGGCTTCAGTCACGAAGGCTAGCTGGCTGGCTGGCTGGCTAGCTGGTTCACGTAAACAGCAGGGGTAATATAATCACACTTAATAGCTCTGGATACGGACATGTAACTTCGGCATTGCACGAGATATGGGGTCGATAAGCAGCGAATTTGATTTACTTTAACCTCATGCAAAAACGTCGCACGATATTTATTAATGAGTTTGAGTCCTAGCTGCTGCTGCTGCTGTAAATTACATTTATACCATATATATATTGACGTCAAAATTATCATCAGTACCACATACTAAGTCATGAATCTAATCTATTCAATCTGTGTCTCGTAATTAGAATCTTAATCGCTCAAAGAGCATAATTCTTCAATCTTCAATTAAAAAAACAATGATAAAGCTCATTTTCCCTTTAGGATTAAGATGGTTGCAGCCAAAAGATTCAAAGCAGGTGTTTAAATTGGAAATCTGTAGGTTCTGGAGATTCAAAATAAGGGCCTTGAAGGGCCTAGGGTATTGAACTGGGATAAAGTTGGCTCTAAAGATTTAAAATAGACTTTTAAATTGAAAAATTGCAGGCCCTAAATAGTCTAAATATTCAAGACAGGGATGCGAATGGGAAAACTGAGGGCTCTATAGATATAAAGTAAGAGGTTTAAAGGTTTACAGTATTGAGTTCGAAGACTGTTGGTTTTAAATGTTCAAAGCAGGGATTTGAATTGGAAGAATGTAGGTTCTGAAGCTTCAAAATAGGGTTTTTACTTGGAAGACTATAGATTCTGAAGATTCAAAATAGGGTTTCGAATTGAAAGACTATAGGTTTCGAAGATTTATAGCAGGGTTTTGGAATTGGAAGACTATTGGTTCTGAAGCTTCAAAATAGGGATTCGAATTGGAAGACTATAAGTTCTGAAGATTCCAAATAGGGGTTTGAATTAGAAGACTCAAGGTTCCGAACTTTAGAGCAGGGTTTTGAATTGGGAAACTGTGGGTTTTGAAGATTCAAAGTAGGGGTTAGAATTGGAAGACTTTTGGTTTTTAAGATTCAAAGAAGGTGTCTTCAAGGGCCTAAGGTTTTAAGTTGGAAGACTGTAGGTTCCAAATTTGCAAAATAAGGATTGGAATTGAAGGACTATAAGCTCTGAAGATTTAAATTAGGGTTTTGAATTCAAAGACAGTAGATTCTAAAGGTTCAAAAGTAGGGGTTCGAATTGGAAGAATGCAGATTCTGGAGATTCAAAGTGGGAGTTTGAATTAGAGGACACTAGGTTCTGAAGACTAATAGCAGGGTTTGGAATTGAAAGACTGTTTTCTCTGAAAATTCAAAATAGGGATTCGAATTTGCAGACTATAAGTTATAATGATTTATAATAGGGCTTTGAGTTGAAAGACCGTAGGTTCTAAAGATTCAAAATAGGGGTTTGAATTGGAAGAATGTAGGTTTCGAAGATTTATAGCAGGGTTTTGAATTGGAAGACTATTGGTTCTGAAGATTCAAAATAGGGATTCGAATTGAAAGACTATAAGTTCTGAAGACTCCAAATAAGGTTTTGAATTGGAAGAATGTATGCTCTGAAGATTCAAAGTAGGGGGTTGAATCAAAAGACTCTAGATTCCGAAGCCTTAGAGCAGGGTTTTGAATCGGAAAACTGTAGGTTCTGAAGATTCTAATTAGGGCTTTGAATTAGCAGACTATAAGTTCAAAGGATTCAACATATAGGGAGAAGGCTTTAGGTTCTGAAGATTCAAAGTGCGGGTTTGAATTAGAAGATACTAGATTCTAAGGATTGATAGCAGGGTTTTCTAATTGGAACACTTTTGGAACACTTTTTTAAAAATTCAAAGAAGGGGTCTTCAAGGGCCTAAGGTTTTGAGTTGGAAGACTGTAGGTTCAAAATTTGCAAAATAAGGATTGGAATTGAAGGACTATAAGCTCTGAATATTTAAATTAGGGTTTTGAATTCAAAGACAGTAGATTCTAAAGGTTCAAAATAGGGGTTCGAATTGGAAGAATGCAGATTCTGGAGATTTATAGGAGGGTTTTAAATTGAAAGACTATTGATTCTGAAGATTCAAAATAGGAATTAAATTTGAAGACTATAAGTTCTGAAGACTCCAAATAGGGTTTTGAATTGGAAGAATTTATGCTCTGAAGATTCAAATTAGGATTTCGAATTGGAAAACTGTAAGTTTAAAAAATTCAAAATAGACATTTGAATTGGAAGACTGTAAGTTTAAAAAAAAATCAAAATAGACATTTGAAGTGGAAGACTGTAGGTTCTAAAAATTTAAAATAGAAATTTGAATTGAAAGACTATAAGTTCTGAAGATTCAAAATAGGGATTCGAATTGGATGGTTGTAGGTTATAAAGATTTCAAACAGGGATTCCAATTAAAAGACTGCAGCTTCTGAAGATTTAAATTAAGGGTTTGAATTAGAAGACTGTATATTCTAAAGATTCATAAAAACAATTTTTACGTGCTTTAAGGTCTCGGAATCTGTGATCTAAGACCGTTGTTTTAAAATCAAAGGTTCGCAGATCTTATTCCTCGCGCCAAAGCGAGATAAAATGAAGGATCAGTTTCTTGAATTAATCTCTCGAAATTTCTCTCCATGTATTCTTGCCTTAAAAATTTAAGCTATTTTGTAGAAAAACCGTCTGTTATAGATGGTCTATCGTCTGGATGGAAATGATCGCTTTATTGTTGATTTGGCATACCGGAAATCCTCAATTTTATTAAAAAATTTTTGTCGGGAACCATTAGAAAGTTATAAAACAAAACTTTTAAAATAAATAAACAAAAAGTAGTGGTTTTTAAAAATTTCAAGAAAAAATATAGTCGAACTAAAAGCTTATTAGGGCCTTAGCACTTTTAGAGGGATTACAAATATTTGAAAACTTGAAAAGATTTCCAAAAATATATAAAATATTTTAACAAATTTTTGAAAGTTCCGCAAGATCTAAATGTCTTTTAAACTTACTAAAATTTTTCATAATATTCTATAAAATCCTGCGAGTTAAAAAAATAATTTTATAACTATACTTTTATACCATTAAAAATAAAAAAATTGATTCTGAGCATTTTTAAACTTTTAAATAAAAAGTTATTTACCATTTTTTTCGTATTAAAATATTTTTTTCTGTCAAATCTATTTTAGTCTAAAATATAAAAAAAAAACTAACAAAGTATGTCAACTTGTAACAAAAAAAGACAAATTTTCATCCGAAAATGGGAATTTTCAACAAAATATTTGAATTTTCAAAACAAAAATATTACTTTTTCACTAAAAAGACGAATTTTCAACGAGAAGGTTTTAGTAAATAAATAAATTTTACTAACAAATTAAATTAAAATTAAGTAATTGTATTTTCAAGCAAAAGAGGTTTCATTTGAATATCCCACAAGAAAGTATGAATTTTCAACAAAAAATTTAATTTGCTACTGTTAAAAAAACTAATTTTAAGCTAAAAGAGGAGTTTGTAACAAAATATTTAAATTTTCTACCAAAGAGAGAAACCTTAACCAAAGTAACAAGGTGATTTAATTAATTTGAAGATTGTTGAGTTTTCAATTTAAAAAAATGAACAAAAAAGGAACAACGAATTTTCAACTAAAAAGATGAATTTTTAATAAAAAAATTATTATTTAAGAAATTGGCTTAACCTTCGATCCAGTAATTGAATTTTTAGCACCAAAATTTTCCAAAAAAATATTTGAATTTTCCGCCCAACAAGTGAAATTTTGGATTATGTAAGCACTTGTGACAATTAAAAAAAAAATGTAAATTTCGTTGTCCCAAAAAACCTGAAATTCAACCTACAAAGACGAATGTTCAACCAAAAAGATAAATTTTTTCTAAAAAATAAAAAAAAAATATCCAATAAATAATTATTTAAAAAAATTTACAAAATTATTTTGAAAGAAAATAATAGAATTTCTAATTGAATAAAATATTAATTTTTGCCAAAAGGCGAAACAGGCCAATTTTTAAACTAAAAATATCAATTTTAAATAAAAAATGGAAAAGTTACATTTCCAGTTAGGAAACTAATTATATATTTAAACTTTTAACAAAACAGTCAAATTTTTAATCAAATAGCTGAAATTTGAACCTACCAGCTACAAATTTAATATAATAAATAACATAATACTTGTCTACTAAAATTAGAATAAATACCAATCAAGCAAACATACAGAAGATCAATTTTCAGTTAAAAAATAATTAACTAATTATTCTTTAAACAAAATAGTTAAATTTTAAACCAAATAGCTGAAATTTTATCCAAGAAGATTAATTTTTTATCAAAAGAAGAAAAAAGAACAATTTTTTAATAGAAATATTTTTTTAAGCTAAACTGGAGAAGGTAAATTTTAAGTTAAAATCATAATAAGATAATTAGTTTTTAAACAAAACATTTGAATTTTTAAAAAAATAGCTAAAA
>JAAAKG020138981.1:0-12488 GCA_010014905.2 Druon quercuslanigerum
TATTTAAATTATATTCAAGGGATATAAAGAGACTTTAAATAATTAAAAAAAGCATACAAAACTCCAAGAAATTACTAATTATTTTTTAGGATTTCCAAATATTTTAAGGTATTTCTTGTGAACTTTAAAAAATAAATGAAATAAAATTATATTTTGTGAGTTTTTTTGTCATTCCAAAGATTTTAAGGAATTTTAAGTTTTTATTTTTTATTTTTAAAAGATTTAAACAATTTTATAATGGTTTCAAGGATTTAAAGGGATTTAAAAAATTGGTAGGGATTTCAACGTTCCAAGAGATTCTAAAGAATTTTTTAGAATTTCCAAATATTTTAAGGGATTTCTAGCGAACATTGAAAAATAAAATAAAATAAAATTTGAATGAGTTTCCCTGTGATTCCTAAAATTTCAAGGGATATTAAGATATTAATGTTTTATTTTTAACAGAATTAAAGTATTTTATTACAGTTTCAAGTATTTTAAGAGATTAAAATTTTTTGTAGGGATTCAAACGTTCTAAGAGTTTCTAAAGAATTTGGTAGGGTTTCCAAATATTTCAAAGGATTCGGAATTTGAAGGGATTTCAAAGAACTTTCGAGAATTTTCAATATTTCAAGGGATTTATAATTAAATTAAAAAAATTAATTAAATTAAATAAAATCTCAATAGATCTCTATTTTTAGAGATTCTGAAGTTCAAGGAATTTCAATATATTTATAATATTTTTTCAAGATTGAAAGGAGTTACTGAATCTTCAAGAATTTTAAGGGATGTCAACATATTTTTCAGAGAAATCTAATAAATGAATTTATTTAAATTATATTCAAGGGATTTAAAGAGACTCTAAATAATTTTAAAAAAAAACATACAAAACTCCAAGAAATTGCTAATTATTTTGTAGGGTTTCCAAATATTTCAAGGGATTTCTGGTGAACTATAAAAAAAAATTCAATGCGTTTTTTTTTGTGATTCCAGAGATTTCAAGGTGTTTTAAAATATTTATTTTTATATTTTTAAATAATTAAAACTATTCTATTAGGTATTCAAGCATTTCAAGGGATTTACAACATTTGTAGGGATTTCAACGTTCCAAGAGATTCTAAAGAATTTGGTAGGGTTTTCAAATATTTCGAGTGATTCGGCATTTGAAGGGATTTCAAATAATTTTGTTTTATTTCTTAATATTTTTAAGGGACTTCCAGTAAACTTTGGAAAATAAATGAAAAAAAAATTTGAATGAGTCTTTTGTATTTCCATAGATTTAAAGGGATTTAAAGATATAATTTGTATATTTTTAAAATATAAAATATAATAAGATATTAAAGGGATTTTAAAATTTTTTAGGGGTTTAAACGTTCCAAGAGATTTTAAAGAATTTTGCAAAATTTTCAAATATTTTTAGCGATTGCTAGTGAAAGTTGGAAAATGAATATAATAAAATAAAATCTCAATAGATTTCTAGCAATTACCAGAATTTCAAAAGGTTTTAAGATATTTTGAGGAATTTCAGAAGATTTAAATATTTTATAAAATCTCCAAGAATTTCAAGCGATTACTAGAAATTTTACTGTTTTTTTAGAGATCTTTAACAAATAAGTTTAATTTAAATTATATTTAAAAAAAATTTTTAGAGATTCTGAAATTCAAGAAATTTTAAGATATTTTTAATATTTTTTGGAGAATTTTAATAAATAAGCTTATTTAAATTATATTAAAGGGATTTCAAGAGTCTCTAAATAATTAAAAAAAACGTACAAAACTTAAAGAGATTGCAAATTATTTTGTAGGATTGCCAAATATTTCAAAGAATTTCATATAAACTTTGGTAAATAAATTGAATAAAGTAACATTTTAATGAGTTTTTTTAATTTCAAACATAGCAACGGACTTTAAGACATATTTTTCATACTTTTACAACATTTAAAGTATTTTTTTACATTTCCAAGGATTTTAATTAATTAAAAAGATTTTCAGGATTTTCAAATTTTTTTTATTCTACAAAAGTTTAATATACAATTTCAATCCCAATTACATATGCAAGGAATTTTAAATGGTTTTACTTATTTTAATGCGTTTTTCGATTTCCAAAGAATATTTTAGGATTTCAAAATATTTCAATGGATTTCTAGAAAACTTTGGAAAATGAATGAAATTTAATTAATAAAATTAAAAATAAATAAATTAAATAATTAATTAAATTTCATTCATTTTCCAAAGTGTTCTTAAAATCTATTGAAATATTAAAAAATCCTACAATATTCTTCGGAAATCAAAAAAGTCATTTAAATAAGTAATATCATTTAAAATCCCTTGAATATGTAATTGGGATTGAAATTGTATAATAAACTTTTCTAGAATCCTAGAAATCTTTTTAATTAATTAAAATCCTTGAAAATGTAAAAAAATACTTTAAATGTTGGAAAAGTATTTAAAAAATTTGTCTTGAAATCCATTGCTATGTTTGAAGTTAAAAAAACTCATTAAAATGTTATTTTATTCAATTTATTTACCAAAGTTTATGAGAAATTCTTTGAAATATTTGGCAATCCTACAAAATAATTTGCAATCTCTTTGAGTTTTGTAGGTTCTCTGAAAAATACATTGAAATCCCTAGAAATCTTGTAAATCCCTTGAAATTTTTAAAGATTCAATAAAATCCTTTAAATTTTGTAAAAATATTAAAAATATCTTAAAATTCCTTGAATTTCAGTATCTCTGAAAAAGTTCTTGGAACATTGAAATCCCCAACAAAAATTTAAATCCCAGGAACTTCTTTGAAATGTTATAAAATACTTTAAATATTTTAAAAATTTATAAAATATATGTTAAAATCCCTTGAAATCTTTGGAATCACAAAAGATTTATTCAATTTTTTTTTCATTTATTTTTTAAAGGTCATTGGATGTCCCTTGAAATATTAGGAAATACTACAAAATTCTTTGAAATTTCTTGGAACGTTGAAATCGCTACAAATTTTCAAAATCCTTTGAAATTCTTGAAAAAGTAATAAAACACTTTAAATATTTTAAAAATATGCAGAATGTATCTTAAAATCCCTTGAAATTTGTGGAATCACAAAAGAATCGTTAAAATTTTTTTTTTCTAATTATTTTCCAAATTTCACTGGAAGTCCCTTAAAATATTAGGAAATAAAAAAAATTAATTGAAATCCCTTGAAAATTAGTGAAAAAATTCTCAAATTTGTGAAATTCCTTGAAATATCTTAAAATTCTTCGAAATCTTTAGAATTGCTAGCAATCTACTGAATTTCATTTAATTTAATTCATTTTCGAAATTGCACTAGTAATCCATTGAAATATTTGGAAACTCTGTAAAATTCTTTGAATTCCTTTGAAATTTTGTATATCTCTTAAGATCATTTGAAATGACTAATAATCCTTCTAAGTTTAATAAACTATTTTAAATCTCGTAAAAATATAAAAAAATATTTCAAAATCTTGTTAAAATATTAGAAATATCTTTAAATTCCTATAAATTCAGAATCTCATAGAATTTCTTAAATATAATTTGAATAAAATTTATTCATTAAATTTCTCTAGAAGAAATATTAAAGTTTCTAGAAATTCCATGAAATCTTTGAAGATTTAATGAAATTCTTAAATCTTGTGAAATTCCTTGAATTATTTTTAAATTATCCGAAATCCTTAAAATTACTAGAAATCAATTGAGATTTAATTTAATTTAATTTATTTTACAAATTTAATTATAAATCCCTTTGAAATAATGAAAATTCGCCAAAATTCTTTGAAATCCCTTTAAATTTCGAATCCTTCTATTTTTATCTGAAAAAATTCATTTATTCAATTTCGCTAAAAAAAAACGTTTAAATCCCTACGAATTTGTGAAATCCCTTGAAACCCTTAGAAATGTAATCAAGAATTTAAATGTTTCAAAATTAAAAAAATAAATATCTTAAAGTCCCTTAAAATCTTTGAAATCACAAAAAACTAATTAAAATTTTATTTCATTTATTTTTCATAGTCAAAATTTCAAATTTTTGAAATCCCTTGAAATCTTTGAAAACGTAATAAAATAGTTCAAATCTTTTAAAAATATAAAAAATAAATATCTTAAAATTCCTTGAAATCTTTGGAATAACAAAAAACTCATTAAAATTTTATTTTATTTATTTTTCAAATTTCAGTCTTGTATGTTGTTTTAATTATTTAGAGTCTCTATAAATCCCTTAAATATAATTTAAATAAATTTATTCATAAGAGTTCACTGAAAAATACATGGAAATCCCTTAACATTCTTAAAGATTCAAAAAATCCTTCAAATCTTGAAAAAATATTCGAAATATATTAAAATTTCTTCAACTTCCGAATCTCTAAAAAATTTCTTTAATAAATTTAAATAAAACTTATTCATTAAATTTCTCTAGAAGAAAAATTATAATTTCTAGAAATCCCTTGGAATGGAGATTTAATAAATTTCTCAAATCTTGTGAAATTCCTTGAAATATTTTTAAATCATTCGAAATCTTTAGAATTACTAGAAATCTATTTAGATTTTACCTAATTTAAATAATTTTCCAAATATAATTATAAATCCCTTGAAATATTGAAAATTCTCCAAAATTCTTAGAAATCCCTTCAAATTCCGAATCCCTCAAAATATTTGGAAACACTACCTAATTCTTTTGAATCTCTTGGAACGTTGAAATCCCTACAAATTATTAAAATTCCTTGAAATCCTTGAAACCGTATAAAATATTTTAAATCTTTTAAAAATAAAAAAATAAAAATCTTAAAACCCCTGGAAATCTTTTAAATCACAAAAAAACTCATTAAAATTTTCTTTCATTAATTTTTCGAAGTTCCCTAAAATTACTTGAAATATTTGGAAATCATACTAAATTCTATAGAATCTCTTGGAACGTTTGAATCCCTACAAATTTTTTAAATCCCTTGAAATCCTTGCAACCGTAATAAAATTTTTTAAATCTTCAAAAAATAAAAAAATAAATAACTTAAATTTCTTGAAATCATTGAAATGACAAAAAAACTCATTAAAATATATTTTTATGTTATTTATTTGTTAAAATTCACTAGAAATCCCTTTAAATATTTGGAAATACTACAAAATAATTTGCAATTTCTTGGAGTTTTGTATGTTTTTTTTTGTTGAATTATTCAGAGTCTCTTTAAATAACTTAAATTTAATATATACAAATTTATTTATTAGAGTTCTCTAAAAAATACGCGAAAATCCCTTAAAATTCTTAAAGATTAAAAAAATCCTTTAAATCTTGAAAAAATATTAGAAAAATATTAAAATTTTTCATCTTTAGAATCTCTAAAAAATTTCTTTAATAAATTTAAGTAAAACTTATTTATTAAATTTCTCTAGAAAAAAAATTAAAATTTCTAGAAATCCCTTGGAATCGAGATTTAATACATTTCTCAAATATTGTGAAATTCCTTGAAATATTTTAAAATCAATTAAAATACTTAGAATGACTAGAAACCTATTGAGGTTTCTTTTAATTTAATGTATTTTCCAAATTTAATTATAAATCCCTTGAAATATTGAAAATTCTTTAAAATTCTTTAAAATCCCTTCAAATTCTGAATCACTCGAAATATTTGGAAACCCTTCCAAATTCTTTAGAATCTCTTGAAACGTTGAAATCCCTAAAAAACTTTAAAAGAACTTAAAATCCTTGAAACCGTAATAAAATAATTTAAGTATTTTAAAAATGTACAAATTATATCTTAAAATCCCTTTAAATCTGTGGAATCACAAAAGAATCATTCCAAAGTTTTTTCCCATTTATTTTCCAAAGTTCACTGGAAGTCCCTTGAAATATTAGGAAATACTACCAAATTCTTTGAAATCCCTTGAAATTTATTTGGTGTTCTCAAGAAAAGACATTAACATTTCTAGAAATACTTTGAAATCCTTGGACATGTAAAAAAATCCTCAAATTTGTGAAATTCTTTAAATTATCTTAAATTTCTTTAAAATCTTTAAAATTGACAATCTTTGAATTCCTATGAAATTTTGTATATCTCTTAAAATCATTTGGAATCCCTTAAAATCCTTTCCATTTTGTTTGGAATAAATTTATGTACTAAATTTTTCAGAAAAAAACATTTAAATCCCTCAACAAATTTGAAATCCTTGAAATCCTTTTAATTTTAATAAAATACTTTAAATCTTGTAAAAATATTTTTTAAAAATCTCTTAAAATACCCTGAAATCTTTAAAATCATAAAAGTCTCCTAAAAATGTTATTTTATTTCATTTATTTTCCAAAGTTTACGAGAAATTCCTCGAAATATTTTTAAATCCTACGAAAGTCTTTGAAACCGTCTAGAATTTTGTTCGTTTTTTAAAAAATAATTTAGGGCCTCTTTAAATTTCTTGTAAATAATTTAAATAAGCCTATTTATTAAAGTTTTCTGAAAAAGCATTGAAATGTCTAGAAATCTTTAAAATTTCTTTGAAATTCTTGAAGATTCAATAAAATCCTCTATATCTTTGTTAAATATTATAAATATCTCAAAATTCTTTGAATTTCAGAATATCTAATAATTTTCTAAATATAATTTGAATAAAACTTATTCATTATATTTTTCCAGAAGAAACATTAAGTCTCTAGAAATTCCTTGAAATCTTTGGGGATTTAATAAAATTCTCAAATCTTGTGAAATTCCTTGAAATATTTTTAAATTTATCGAAATCCTTTAAACTTCTAGAAATCTATTGATTTTTCATTAATTTGATTCATTTTTCAAATTTAATTATAAATCCGCTTGAAATATTGAAACTTCTCCAAAATTCTTTAAAGTCCCTTAAAATTTCGAATCCTTTTAATTTTATCTGAAAAAAGTCATTTATTCAATTTCGCTAAAAAGAACGTTGAAATCCCAACAAATTTTTGAAATCCCTTGAAACCCTTCGAAATGTTATGAATAAATAATTTAAATGTTTCAAAATAAAAAAAATAAATATCTTAAAGTCCCTGGAAATCTTTAAAATCACAAAAAACTAATTGAAGTTTTATTTGATTTATTTTTCAAAGTTTACTAGAAATTACTTGAAATATTTGGAAATCCTACCAAATTCTTTAGAATCTCTTGGAACGTTGAAATCCCTACAAATTTTTGAAATCTCTTAAAATCCTTAAAAACGTAATAATATAGTTTAAATCTTTTAAAAATATAAAAATAAATATCTTAAAATTCCTTGAAATCTTTGGAATAACAAAAAACTCATTACAATTTTATTTTATTCATTTTTCAAATTTCACTCGAAATCCCTTGAAACATTTGGAAACCCTAAAAAATAATTGGCGATCTCTTGGAGTTTTCTATGTTTTTAAATTTAAATTTAAATTTCTCTGCAAAATACGTTGAAATCCCTTAAAATTCTTGAAAATTTTAAAAATCCTTTAAATCTTGTAAAAATCTTAGAAATACCTTTAAATTTCTTGAATTTCAGAATCTCTCAAAATTTCTTTATTATAATTTGAATAAAACTTATTCATTAAATTTCTCTAGAAGAAACATTGCAATGTTTAGAAATCCCTTGGAGTCATTTGAGATTTTATAAATTTCTCAAATCTTGTGAAATTTCTTGAATTATTTTAAAATCATTTCAAATCCTTAGAATTACTAGAAATGAATTGAGATTTTCTTTAATTTAATTCATTTTCCAAATTTAATTATAAATCCCTTGAAATATTGAAAAATCTTCAAAATTCTTTGAAATCCCTTCAAATTCCGAATCCCTTTAATTTTATTTGAAATAAATTCATTTATAAAATTTCGCTAAAAAAACGTGGAAATTCCTAAAATTTTTTGAAATCCCTTGAAATCTTTAGAATAAAAATAAAAATCATTAAAATTTTATTTCCTTTATTTTTCAAATTTCACTAGAAATTACTTAAAAGATTTGAAAATCCTACCAAATTCTTCAGTATCTCTTGGAACGTTGAAATCCCTAAAAAAATTTGAAATCCCTTGAAATCCTTAAAAACGTAATAAAATAGTTTAAATCTTTTAAATATATAAAAATAAATTTTGTTAAAAAAACATTGAAATCTCTACAAATTTTTGAAATCCCTTTAAACCCCTTAAAATGTGATAAAATACTTTAAATATTGTAAAATTAAAAAAATAAATATCCTAAAATCCCTTGAAATCTTTGGAATCACAAAAAACTCACTGAAATTTTATTTTGTTTTGATTTTTAAAGTTCGCTAGAAATTAATTGAAATATTTTGAAATCCTAACATATTCTTTAGAATCTCTTGGAACGTTGAAATCCCTACAAATTATTAAAATCCCCTGAGATCCTTGAAGCCGTATAAAATATTTTAAATATTTTAAAAATAAAAAAACAAAATTCTTAAAATTCCTTGAAATCTCTGGAATCACAAAAATCGTAAAAATCAATTTGCAATCTCTGGAGTGTTGAATCTTTTTTTTTAAATTATTTAAAGTCTCTTTAAATCCCTTGAATATAATTTAAATAAATTTATAATATATATAAGATAATATAAATATAATTTTTATTAAACTTATTCATTAAAGCTCTTTAAAAAAAAAAGCATTAAAATTTCTAGAAATCACTTGAAATTCTTGGAGGTTTAAGAAAATCTTTCAATTTTGTGAAATTGCTTTAAATATTTTAAAATATTTCGAAATCCTTAGAATTGCAAGAAATCGATTGAAATTTTATTCATTTTCCAAATTTCACTAGCAACCCCTTAAGATATTTGAAAATTTTGCAAAATTCTTTAAACCCTTTGAAATTTCTTATATCTCTTGCGATAATTTGGAATGCTTTAAAATCCCTTAAATTTTATTTAAAATAAAGTTCGGTATTAAATTTCTCTAGATAAAAACGTTGAAATCTCTACAAAATTTTGAAATATCTTGAAATCCTTTCAAATTTAATAAAATTCTTGAAATCTTTTGAACGATCTTGAAATCACTTAAAATCCCTTAAAATCTGTAGAATCGCTACGATTTCCTGAAAATTTAATGAAATTTCATTTATTTTTCGAAGCTTCCTAAAAATCAATTTTAAATTTTGGAAATTCTGCAAAATACTTTAAAATGCCTTGACATTTTTTTTAAAATCAGAATTTAAATTATTAATTAAAGTGCTCTAAGGAAACTTCAAAATCCCTACAGACATTTTAAATCCCGTGAAATCCTTGCAAATTTAAGAAAATACTTTAAATCTTGTAAAACTCCTTGCAATACCTTAAATTCTTTAAAATTCACTAAAATTTCATTTATTATCCAAAACTTTCTAAAAATACTTTATTTTTTAAATTACTAAAAATTTTGTATATCACTTAAAAACATTTAGAACCCCACAGAATTCCTTAAAATCTGTTGATTATATTTAAAATAAACTTATTTATTTAAGTTCTCCAGAAAAAAGTTTAAAATCTTTAAAATCCTTTGAAAAATTTATATTCGCTGCAAATACATTGAAATCTTTTTAAATTCTATAAAAATTCTTTGAACTCTTTTAAAACTTTTGAAAAATGTAAATATCCTCTAAAATATTTTAAAATGTTTCAAAATTTTTTTAAATTCAAGAAAATATTTTTATCATTATGGACATATGCTAAAAAATTAGTCTTTTGCCTTAAAAACTTAAAAACTTGGTTTTAAATGCGACTGCTTTTCGGGTCAATTTGATATTTTTTGATTAAAAATTTGACCATCTGGTTTAAAATTAATCTTCGTAGGTTGAAAATTCAACTATTATATTAAAAATATGTCTCTTTTTTCACAAAAGTTAACTGTTTGGTTGAAAATGCAATTATTTTGTTATAAATTAATTTTTTTACTAAAAATTGAACGCTTTGGTTGAAAATTAAACTTTTTGTTAAAAATTCCAATTTTTTTGTTATAATAATTATCATATTTTTTATTTAGAATTTATTTGATCTATGTGAATAAAAAATTTATCCTTTTGGATTAAAAATTTATCTTTTATGCTAGAAAAGTCATCTTTTTGTTCACAATAAATCAATAAATTTTAATTTTTTTTAAAATTTTGATGTTAATTTCTTTTATTTCAGTTGTAAATGACTTTGTGCTTAAAATGTCACAAAATGCCGATTGATTTAATCTAGTCGAAACTGCATCATTTCAGTTGAAAATGTATCTTTTTTAAGTTAAAATTAAAACCTTTGTATAAAAGTGGAAAATTCAAATCTTTGGTGGAAAATGTAACTATGTTGTTAAAAATTCGTATTTTTGTTCTCAAAATATCAAATATTAGATTTTTCGTTAAAACTTCAACGATTTGCTACGAAATTTAATTATTTTGTTCAAAATGAGTATTTTTTGGTTGAAATACTAACTATTATATTTTTAGTTAAAAATTCGTTTTTTTATATGAAAATATCTTCTAGAGAATTCGTCTCTTTAGTTTCAAAAATGAATTTTTTAGTTGTAAATTCAACTATTTTTGGTTAGAGTTGAATCTTTATTCATTCTGAAATTCGACACTTTACCTAAAAATTGAACTCTTTCGTTGAAAATTTAATTATTTCATTAAAAAACCATCTTTTTTGTTTGAAATTTCAACTATAATGGTGAAACGCCTTCTGTTTAACAAAAATTGTTCTTTTATTCTAAAAAAAGATTTTTTATAATATCAAAATAATCTTTTATAAAAATTCTTTTTTTGTTTGTCAAAGTATCATCTTTTATGTTTATCATTGAGAATTCAATTCTTTGATTGAAAAATGATTTATTTTGTTAAAATTTTTATTTTCAGTTTAAGAACAGTTTTGGTTAAGTTTATTCTTTTATCAGCGAAAATTCAACCATTTGCTTGCATATTTTACTGTTATTATAAAAATTCAACTATATTAAAAAAAATCAATAACTTTCTTAAAAATTTAATTATTTTGTTGAAAAATCTCTTTTTGGTCGAAAATTCAACTGCTTTGTTAAACATTTGTTTATTTGAGCAAAAAATTCCTCAACTTGGACTGAAAAACTATTTTTTTCTTAAAAATTTAATTAAAATGGTGAAAATTTAACTAATAAGCATAATTTAAAATAAAAAAGCAGCATTGATTTTATTTAAAGAAAAATATTCACATTTAAGATCGTTATTTAAATTAAAACTAGAGCATTGAGATAGTAGAAAGTACTTTCTCATCACGATAAGGAACAATATGTCGAGGAAAGATCGAACGTCTTTTGTCGTGCATTGGCGATTTCAATTGTGAGATCCGGTATTTAGTCACGTGAGTTTCAGCAATCGATTATTCGCGAATTGAAACTCCTACACATGTGAGACTAGATTCTGCTTCGGGCTATACATCAATATCTGTACTAAAGTGCTCTATCTATAGGCTTCTCATACGATTGCATTCAAAACCCATACACACACATATATGTTAGATGCAAAGTATATAATCCGGCATTATATATAATCCCTAGGCATTATATATATATTCCCTAGGCATGATATATAATCCCTAGGCATTATATATATTTCCTAGGCATTATATATAATGCCCAAATAGTACAGGACAAGTTTGTAATACTCTGTATTATACGCATTGCCTAATATTGGCGAGAAAATTCGAGCCCTTTAGCTTTGACGTTGAAAAAGAAAGTGAAGAAAAAATGTTAGCTTAATGAAAGAGGGATTTTTATTCACTTTAAATATTTTTGCGTGTTTTTCATGTAAATAATTTATTTAGAATTTAGATGCTTAATTTGTTTGAAAAATAGTTTAATCTCGTAATAATATATCTACATTTTTATTTATATTCTAGTGGATAGCAATTTTAAGAAATAAAAAAAACTGTTCATCATTTTTTTATTCTTTAATATGGGGATAATATTGAATTGAAATAATTGTAAATAATTTTTTGAAAACAATGAATAATTTAAAAAATTTACAATAATTTGAAATAAAAATTACTGATGAGCAGATTCAAAAGTATAAGAGAGCCTTAATCAAGTACCACCTCTGTGCGTGGCCTATTCGGTCCTGCCTAAACGAAGGAGGCGAGCAGCAGACCCGCCGAGAACCGTGATCGTCGATTAACACTCAACTCTGATACGATTGAACATTTTTTTATCGTATCTCGGGAAACGATTAAGATTTTTCAAGTTTCTTACGCATACATTAAAGAAAAAATTTCAGTCTCTATGCCGTATAATTTTTAGATTTTTGCAACAATTTTCCTAGGTCACCCTAAAAGTTGAAGTCGAGGTACAAAATTTTAGAAAATCTATAATTTTTTAAAAAACTTATCACGTGCTGTATTCTCTTCAGCAGATAAAAAAAAATCAGTTTGACATTACTAGACATGGAATTTCATAAGCTTTCTAAGTGTTTTTTTCAAATGCCCTATCATTTTTTTTCGCTAAGTTAGCGTGGTTCAAAGCCAGCAGTGATTTTTTGAAGTGCTTGTGTCAATCAATCTCATAATTTCCGACGGTGGTATAAATATAAATACAAATATA
>JAAAKG020138982.1:0-12487 GCA_010014905.2 Druon quercuslanigerum
ATAACTGTTTAAGAATAAAAAATGCCTCTATTTAATCTTTACATATCAAAAATATTTTAAATATGACAATTCGTCCGTCTGTATGTCCTGTTACAGAATTAAGTTGGCAGATCGACTCGTTACTTAATGGCTTACATACTTCTGGCGGATCTTTTTACGGTGGAGTTTTTTCTCCTTCTTGGTATCATTCTCCTGACTCGCCTTCTCCTCCCAGGACTCCTCCTGCCAGATCTCCTTCTCCTGAATGGCCTCCTTCTCCCGAAAAAACTTCTTCCCGTAGGCAGACTACAGCGACACTTTCTCCTGTCAGTTCTAAGTCTACCACACTTTCTCCTGCCAGGACTTCTTCTGCCACATATTCTCCAGTCGCAACTTTTCCTGCTGCACTTTCTCCTACCAGGCCAACTTCTCCCACACTTTTACCAGCCAGGCCTGCTCCTTCAGGCGAGCTTGATAATCTGTCCAAAAAATGGACATTACAAACTGTCGCTTTCCCGGGTTTCGAACAAAAAATTATTGTTCTAGGAACATCACGCAAAGTTTATCGCCATATACTACCAAACGAAAAGCTTAGGGCAATATCAAACAGCAATGGTTGCATTCTTGGAATTTTGGACCGTGCGAATATTGTTCGTGGAATATATAATTCAACTCAGAAACGATTGGTAATATACAAGGGAAACGGAAAGAGCAGGAGAATATACGGAGAAGAAATCAAGCAAATTAGAGCAGGCCGCCCACTAAAAGTGAAGAATATTATTGAAGTACCGGGAATCTACAAGCTTCCATATGTCTCCTAAAAAGAAAAAGAAATACAAAAATATAAAGTCAGATTATTATTCTAAGGATAAGACAATTCCCTTACGGAAATATTTTATAAGAAAAATTATTCTAAGCCTATTATTATTTGACATCGCATAATCAATTGGTATCATTTTGTCGCGATAATGCACACATGCAAGATGATTTTGGGCGACGATGATTTTTGTGGCGTAGAGCTGTCGGTAATACGAAAGCGGAATAGCAGGCGAGCCTTGGTAAGGCGAAGATAAAGCGGACGGCAGTACTGGCGTGACAATTGTTTTAAAACGTTCTTTCTGTCAGTTCATTGGGTTGTAAGTTTTTATGAATTGCTAAATAACTAAATAAACATTTATCAAAAGCTTTTTAAATTTATTTATTTTTTCCATATTGAGGAATTTAAATATAATAATTCTGGCCTTCAAACATAATAAGTTTCATCAAAAATTAAAAATTTTCCATGGAAATAATCTGTAAAAGCAAAACATCCTGTATTAAAAAAAGGAATCGTCATAAACATCGCGATTTCCAAATCAGTAAATTAACATATATTAACCCCAAATATTTGTTTTACATAAGAATGATGTTTAGAATTGTACTGCATTTATGTTGCAAAATGTCGAGAAACCTAGCAGTTCATAAGGAATGCGTTATTAAGATTGTAATCAACTATACCAGCACTTGTACAAGCATTTAAGATCCAAAATAGAATTATATTTATTGTGTAAATCAAATTCTTTAAATATTAAGTAGTAATAAATAAAATTTGTTTTTAATTACTCTTTCTCGTTCTGTTCTCCTACACTCGTCTACACTAGCCTTTAACGTAAATGAAGAAAAACGAAATAATAAAATAATATGTAAGTTTTCGGGAACTAACAAAAATTTCCATATCATTATGCTTGAACTATATCTGATGAGAATTTTGCGATTTATTTTGCATTTATTGAATAAATTTAAAATTCTTCCTAAATCCTTGCCTTAGAGCTCTTTTTGCCCAGAATACCTGATCATTTTTATTTCCTATCTTTCCCTTAATCCCCATTTTAGTACAAATTTCTTTTATCTTCACTACAATCTTTTTTTCTATTTCCCTGTCTTCCATGGCCTGCAATAGCACTTTTGTGTTCACTCAGTCAAACGCTGCTTTTAAATTTACTAACAAGGTGACTAGTTTCTCTCTCTGACTCTACATTCCTGTTAACCAAGTAGTTGAGTACGCATATATTAGCTACAATCCCCATCCGTTTTCTTAATCCAGTCTTGTTGTGCGGAATACTTTCTGTACATACACCACTGACATACGAGTGATTCCTTTGTATTCCTCTAAATTCTTTCCCTCCCCTTTATTGACAAGCGGTACCACGAGCCTTGTAATCCACTTTTCCGGCCACTCTTCTCCTTCCCAGACTTTATCCTCTCCAGTAGCCTTGATTCTTTTTAGCCTATGCACATATTGTCTTGTTATTTCCTTCCTTTCCTTCATTTCTTCTTAAACTATCTTTCTCTTTTTATCATTAATCCTATTTTGCATTTCCCCTAACAAAACTTTGAAATAATCCGTCCACTCACTCATTTCTATTTTTTATTTATGCCTCTTCTTTCCTCTTTTCCCCGATTTATCACATCCTAAACCCTACCTACTTTGATCGCTTTCTCTACTTCTTCCTGGTATGTCTTCTTTCCCTTTTCCTTTTTAGAATCCTTTCATGTTCTTTTTTCTGCTGTTCTCCCCCTACTTCATTTCCACTTTCCTCCATTTTCTTACACACTTTTTCATTCTCTCTTTACTCCCCCAGCATTCTTCATCCCACCAGCCTATCTTTACCCCTTCTCTTTCTTCTTTTTTACCGATATCATCTCTTACCTTCTTAATCTACCCTACAACCTTTCAATTAACGAGTCTACATCCTCATCTTTTACGTACCTAACCTTCTTTTACATCTTTTAGTTAAACTTTTTTAATTTACTAACCCCCAGACACTGATTATCCTGTTCCTTCATACCCCGCTTTTTTCTCCCTTTGCCGCGCTTACTGATCTCTACTTTCTGTGTAGCTATTACCAAAAAGTGCTCCGACCCTATCTCATTCTCTACCTTAATGTTCCCTATCATATTCCGTATTCCTTTTTCAGTAAAGATGTAGTCTGTTACTCTTTCTTCCTTACCTATAAATGTAATATCCCTTCCTCATTTTCTTTCATATTGCTATTAAATATAAACAATTCTGTTTCTCCTACAATTTCTAATAACTTCTTCCACTCCTGGACCGTCTCCTTATGTTTAGAACTCCTTATGTAGGCCTCTTTTTCATCATGCCAAATTTCTTCTCCTTCATTGCCAGTCGAGGCAATCAAGTACTCATAGGGTTCTTAGTTTAAACCCTCGCTCATTTCTTTAATTTTCACTGCAAACATTTCTTAATCATCCTTTGTATATCGAGCTTTATATTAACCCAATGCTTGCCGTATTTGGCGTAATTGACGTACTTGAGAAAGCTTTGACGTATCCTATTATACGTTTTTGTTACACCTTTGCATCCACCTGTAGCTGAAAACTGAGATTCTTCTAAGACTGGTATTTTCTGTTTTGTGGAATTATGCATAAGAATTATTTCGTGACAAATGATGAACCATGTATTTGAATAGTTAAATGCTAATTTGATAGTGACCGATATTATGTGATATTTTGGCCTCGTTTAATTTCTTCGGATAATATTACCTGTCAATTTCAAATCTTTGGCATATCTCCTCGTTTTTGAAGCGACCTTGGACCCTTATCACGTGGACCATCTGTATAATCATCTATGTCTAAGGTTAATTCAAAATAAATAAATAAATAACTTTAACTAATAAATAAAAAATAATAAATAACTTTCATTAATAACTTTTTTTCTACCTCTTAGTCTCTTACTCACTTTCTCCCATATGCATATTTTTATTTTCTCCGTACCCTAATTTATTATACTTTCTACTTTATTTTAATTCAAATTTAGAGTTAAAATAAAGCAATCAGTTTTTTCTGAATTATTGTCGGTCCTTTTATATTATCTGTTTTCTGACCACTGAGATACTTTGATCAGGAAATTTCCCGGTTTTCCCTCTTTTTTTACGTAAGGAAAAATTACCCTTTGGCTTTCGTTTTTTGGCCTTCCTCTCTTTTTTGCAATAGAAGGGGGTAAATCTTCTTATTGCATAAACTTTTGAGGCCTTCTTCTTTTCTTTTCCTCTGAACAAATAGTCGCATCCTGGTTTCTATTTTTTCGATAGGTAGTGAGGTGCTGTCTTATATTACGAATTATTTAATTTTTATTCTGAAATTCTTGATTAAACTTTTCAATTTTTTTTGTTGTTTTATATTTCCCCAAGTAACTACTGCACCACATCTTTGTAATCCACCATCTTTATTTTTGATGAAATCTTTGATCAAATTTTTATCAGAAACATCACATGAGTCCTTTTTCTCCATAATAAATTTCTTCATAACCTAGAAGATTAATTTGATTTTGTAACTCGCAAACCTTCTTTTGGATATTTTTAACAAAGTCAACCTTTTTATTTACAATGTGTGCCTCGCTAATATTCATGTTTTCCTCTTCCTTAGCAGGATTCCTTGATAAGGTATCATCATTTATATTAATTTTTCCTACTTTATAGACAATATAATAAGCATACTCTAACTTCAATTTCCATCGAGTTACTCTAGAGCAGGGATCCTTCGTATTTTTAAACCATACCGAAGGTATTGGTTAAGTTACTGGGGTTAATTGGGGCACGAAAAAATTTGGTCGAAATTGAGTTAATCCATTACCAAAAGAAATTGCTTCTTTTCCCTAAGTATCAAATTTACGCTCACTATCACTTAGGCTTCGTGATCCAAAAGAGATTGGCTTATCCTTTGTTATGAGTCCTTGTCGTGAGATTGCATCAATAGCGTATTCAGATGCGCCACTTAGCTGTTATCCCTTTTGGATCATGTTAGATTCTGTTTTTATTGATTATATGTCCTAAATATGCTACTTTCGGTCGTAAAAATTCATATTTATCCGACTGAGATTTTAGGTGAGCTTTACGAAGTGGATTTATTAGTTAGGTATTTTTTTTCTCGTGGTCTTCGAGGCTATCAGCATTTAAAACAATATCATCATGGTAAAGAATCAATTCCAAACCATTTTTAACCGCATGACAACCGATTGAATTCGCAATCACCGAATTTTGAAAAAAGTCAGTTTTGCGATAATCTTGGTGATTTATCTTGTTTTAATAATAATCCGATGCTAAATCAAGTGGGGAGAAATAATGAACTTCTCATCATTAGTCTCGTGAATCGCCTATTGTTTTCTCGTTTAGTTTCCTAAAGTTTAGTGCCATTTTCCACCATGTATTTCATAAGGAATTGTTTTTATTTTAAAATTGCATGCAGTTGTATTGTATAGAGATTAAAATGGTTTAATTATGACACTCTACAGCAACTATTTGACTTACTCTTTATGAATGAGAGAAAAATGGTATTAAGTTAAGGCGATGAGGATATTATATCTCGTAGGAATTTGATATTCAAGAAAATTGGTAGCTAGAATTCAAATGAGAACCAAAGTGATCGTGTTCTGCAATCACACCAGAAAGCTTTCGACTGAGAGAAGCCATATTAAGTTCAGTGCGGTTAAACGCTCTTCTTTCTGGCGTATTTTTAAAGATAAATAGAGCATCTGAATCGTAAAAAAAAATGACCAATCGCAGTCGACGAAGAGTGTTTTCCGCTTCGGATTACAAGACAGGTCGTTCCCGAATAAGAAAAGGCATCTTGACGACCCATGGAATTAGGTTTTACAACCATAAGAGCATAAACTGATGGAATAAGTTTGTCTCTTTCGGCAGTGACCCATTCGTCGTCTGGAAGTTTTACATGCAAAAACGGTTGTCATGTGCATTGTGCATTTTATTTTACAAAATTTGATTTCCCTATGCAAAAATTAATTTAATGTATAAAAAGTTTATTAGCAAATACTGCTGACTTCTTAAATAAGGTTTTTATGTAAAATGTTTAAAAATGTTTTAAAAATGTTCGCTTTTCACCAGATAGTCCATGTGCACGAGGACAGGGGCCTGCTTATTATCTGCACTAATTTCTAAATGTACTCTTGCTTTGTCATCTTGTGATAAAAATATGACTTGATCAGGAAAGCTAAAGTTTCAAGACTTCTTAAAGTGGCAGTGCAAAAGTTTTGGTCAATGTAATTTTTGAGGAGACTTGTTTAGGCTTTGGCTAGTCGTACGGGCACAGTTACTATATGTTTTTTTGCTTATATCATTATTTGATCTCTTTGGAAATGCGATGATAAATAGCACTTCGAGAAATTTCACAGCTTAATTCTATTAATTCGATATGCAAATGAGAAAGCGTTATGCAACTTTCAAGTGCTTCACTCCGTATATAGTCTTCTGCAGAGGCACCACAAGTTACCAATTTTCTAATAGTTTTTAGAAGTTCTGGTTGCTTCTCTTCTGACCGTAGCCTTCCTGATTTTTTGTGAATCTTGAATCTTTTTGAAAAATTTAGGCGTTTTCTGCAGGCCTGTTTAAAGAGTAACTTTCCTCATAACTAAACTTACTTTCACGATTCACATTTTTCTGCAAAAGTCAAAGCTCTTTTTTTTGTTGGTCAGAAGAGTTAGAACGTTAACCCCAATACTACGATGGAGGGTATCGTTGTTCCTGTCGAAGAAGAAAGCGAGTGCTGAAATTATGTAGAGTTTTACCAAGAACCCATTTCTGGCATCATATCACTGATTCCTGCGCAGTCAATTCTATTCTCTCAGTTTTAAATGAAACCCTATTGCTATTGTTTAACTGAAATTCTGATTCTTGAGTTGTTTTTAATTTCCCGTGTATTCGCAATACCCTTGTTACAGACAGTCTTGCTTCGATTTCCATAGCAGTATCTACCGTTTCTATAAGTGTGCGCTGTCTTAAAATTCTTATTCTAACACTAAGTTTTATCCGCACAAGGAAGTAGTCGGTCATATCCATTCCTAAAATATTTTCAAAACTAATCTCTACTTGTCCCCTGTTGTGCATTTTATGAACAATTAAAATTAGGTCACTAAATTCTCTGAATCGCACTGCGCGAACTTTATGGTTTTTTCCGTTAATAAATTCTACCTAGCTCTCCTTGTTATTGATAGATTCTTTTATCCAGAGTGCAAATCTTTTTGATCGCTCTTTTAAATTTTCAATGTTATGGTATCATGATTCTGTAATGCTCTTTGTCGCTTTATCTGTTACGTTGCTCCGAATGAATTTGAACAAATTTGGTTCAAGAAATTCCAGAAGAATTTCGTTTGCTTGTTTACATCCTTCGATAAAATGAGTAGAATAAAATTTTATCGGTATTAAATAATAGCACGGTTGCTAGGGCGCCACGCCAGGGAATAATTTGATGGTTTGTTACAGTTCTCATTTGTGGATCTGAAATTATATAAATTTATGTTGGAGCGGGATTTAGCGCAGCCAATGTCAATTGATTAAAGCCTGGTTTAAGTTGCTAAGGTGGGTCTAAAACATGATTTGGTTTTCATTTGACGTCACTAAAAAACTCTACAATTGTTTCTGTAGATTGAGGATGTTGGATTTCACTCTCACTGAATACTTTTCACAGTGTTTTCTCTCCTTCTGTTATTTTCCTATCTAAACTGGATAATTTTTTTTCTTCGATTTGGCAATTATTTTCTAGACTACCTCGAGTTGTTTTGTTAAAATGAGATTTTAATGCTACAAAATCAGCACCGCTATAATTTAAATTCAAATCTCTAGTATCTTCGTTTATCACGATGATAGAAGTTAAGACAATTGCGACGCTTGTTCCAGGAAGATTTTCACTTAAAACTTGCAAAGTTTGTAATACAAGAACTTCATGAAGTCTACTAATTCTGCATTTTTTTATGGATCGGGTAATTCTTTACTTCACTGATAAATTGTGCAAGTTCATATAAACTATGTATGTTACGCAGATGAAAAAGTTATATATTGATACAAACAATTTGACAAGTCACTAAGCTTACTGGAAATTATTAATAAAAACAAACTATTAATTAGTATGAATATTTTAGAGGGAAGTTCGACTGGTTCGGCCCGCGTTGGGTGCCATAACTATTGTAGTAATCAATTGATTTATCTATGGATAAAAATTAAATTGAAATAGTACTTTTGTTGAGTGGGTACAAAATAGAGTGACGAAGAAAAGTCCAAATAGTTAGAAAAACTCAAGAAATATTTTTTTGCTTGAGCGTTACTAGGTGTGCTATAGATATCGAAGTATATTTATTTGTTTTAAGAATCTATAAACAGTCCCCACTCCGCAGATTTTTATATATCTTCTTTTTAATTCATTCATGAGACCATGAACGTTGTTACGGTATACCAGGTCGTCTTCTTCTGTAAAGTATTTTCGAAATGACTCATCCCTATTCCAATAATATGAACCCTTTGTCCTTTAGATTGCATATTTCTTTCTTTCAGTCTTTAAGCTAGCAATCTTTCTTACTATCTTTTGGCAGCTCTAGTTCTCTGATTAAATCATTCAGTTCTTCTTGATTGAATGGGCGCTGCGTTCCATCTTTTTCCTTCCTTACAATAATCAGTAGATTTTATATTATTGTGCAACCAGATTTCTGTTTTGTCAAAAACATTACAAGAGAGTTTAGAAACTGATCTGTGTAAAGCATTGAGCTTTCCGTTGTTTCGATAAATTCTCTCATTGCTTTCGATTGATCACCCACTTTCCTCAGCACCGGTGTCCCTTGATAAAACACTAACTTTAGGTCTGTTTTCTATTCCTTCTGACGTGCTACAAGAGTGGAATTCGGTTCATTAATAGATTATATCCGTTTCTGGAATGCATGAACGAGTGCGTGAGAGGCCACCTCTGACTCGCAGACTAGCTTTACTGGTCGGGGTTTTGGCGACTTTTGCAAAAACATACCAAGTATATACGCTTTCATGATATTAATATAATTTTTAAGTACAGCACCAGGAAGAAGTTTATTGAAGATTGATTTCCGATCAACTGAAGAGAGAGGTTCGTTAGTCAGCCAAAACGCATGCTCAGGAAGCCCGCAAAAATAAGATTCCTTTTCTTGCATCACCATGCTTTTTTTAACAATTCCATATCATTCATCTTGCTAGAAGCAGTGCACTTATTCTGTAGTTCTTTCTCAGTACCTTCCTCAGATTTAACACTAGCAGGCAGCTGATTAATCGCCATGTCGGTTGAGTCAATCCTCGCAATAGCATTGGTGACAATACTGTATATGTTGATTTCGATCTACCTTTTCGATTTGTGGTTTAAACGCGGCCAGCGCCTTATTTATAATTCGATCAATATCCTGAGCCTTAGCGACTCCTGTGGAATCTATCATCGCTGGAGATTTGCTCCGAAGAGAACAGCACTCAGCAAATACACCGTTATTCAATGTTCTCACTCTACCAGCAGAGGCTTGGTGATGAGGACTATTGAATCGCAGGCGGTGCGTTGCATCTATTGTTTTTTTACACCCGCAATAAAGTTCATAACCCTAAGTCATAATTTAGCGATAACACTCTCACATACGAATTTACTCCTTTAAAGTTATGTTCAATTAACAAATTTAACTCCGCTTTGCCAACACTGCAATATTTATGTCGCGTTATCGCAAATACAATATAATCAGACAATAAAAAAATAGTGTGCTCATTTATTCCGACCGGGTTCTGGTTCTAAGCTGATTAGGGGCACGATCCTCAGTGATAATATGTGGTTCTGGATTTGGAACAAGAAACTTACGATTTCCAACTATTTCCGGGTTTGGAACTTGAGTTTGATTGTTAGGAACCCGTAACAAATTTGGAAAATGATTTTATGCGTTGAGATTTGGTTTCTAAATAGAAATATGGTTCTCATTGTCATGAAAAGGTTCCAGATTCTGAGAAAGAATGCCTTCGATGACCATTGGTCTCTGATTAGGGACGCAATTTTTTTGAAGATTATGCGGCGAAGTGCTACTGACGAGAATGTCTGAATTAGATCTACGCCAAGGGGTGAGGTTTTAAGGCGCCACCGTGTTGTCATTACTACCAGCCTAAATCTAAACTCATTATACCCAAACATCGTTTAAAAGAAAGTTATTGATTGAATTATTTTTTATTATTAAATTGTTAAGCTACTTGCGGGTAACAATATACTTTACGTACATAGTGGACAAGACAATGATATTTTTCCTTTGTTTGATACATTTTTCTGTATAAAAAGAATGAAGTATATTAGTGTTTTGACCACTGTATATGGGTCAGAATACGTCATATGGTTCCACCTAAACAATTATTGTTTTCTTTTTATCGGCGTGAAACTAGACTGAATTATAATCGTAGCGGATCTATAATAATTCACCAAACCAAAGATCCATTTATCAACCAGGGTCCATTATAAAAGTAATGCGCATGACTGTATTCTGACGCTAATATCCATCGCAGCTCGCTCCACCTGTCTAGAAAAAGTAGTAGGCTCTGTGGGCTCCGAGCATTGAGAGCGTCAGGACGTGGTTCGGCGTGAATGTTGCGTTCGGGTTGGGAAGAATGCTATGGAAACCTAGCCGAAAACAACGTGAACCGTTTACGCAAAGTTTTGCGTTTAGGTCGTTGATTGAGCATCCAACAAATCGCAGATACTCTAAACATGTCCACATTTGCGTTACATGGGATAATGCCATCAAAGACTCGACAAAAATCCACCACGAGAAAGCACCCAGACAGGCGGGCTTCATCGTCTTCGACTACCTGGCTCGGAGCAAGACCACAGTGGCCCCCCAGTCTCCTTACAGTCCCGACCTGGCTCCCAGTGACTTTTTTGCATCCCCTCTTAAAGGAAGAGTTCAAAGGAAAGCATTGAGTGTACGTGGAAAACATTCAAGCTCATACAAGGTTTTCAAAAAGGCATTAGGTCTGATGACTTTACTTGTGCCTTCCAGGCATGGCAGAAACATCTTCGTAAGTGTATTAATGTATGAAGATACTATTTTAAAGAATTTAAAATATTTGTAACGATCGGATTCAATAAATAAATTTTTATGACTCCGATTAAAAGAGAAAAATTCAGAATCTGAATTCCCAATAATACGTGAATTTTCATCCATCGAAAGTTCCAACAAAGAGTAAAGAAAAAAGGCAAAATCTGTTGGAATTAAAAAATAAAGAAATGCAAAAGAAAGAATAGAAAGAAAGAGAATTATGTCACTTTGAAGACGCAAAACCTAGTACGTTCAACTTCCGCAGCGCCCGGGTATGAATACTGCTAGGACCAGCTTGCCCCTAAGCTTACATTTAACTATCTTGAGACGATTTTTTGTGTGTATGTATATAATATAATCATAAAGTAATACTCTCATGCGTAAAACTCCGATTTGGCTATGGAATTATTTCCAGCCCCCTCTTTCTTCTGCAACACTTCAAAGGTGTAGAGAAGCAATTTTTTTAAAATTAAAACAATAAATAAAAGTATGGTTTCTTTTTCTTAAAAAATTAATTTTAAGTTTGATTAAAAAAAAATACATAATGAAAAAAAAAATTGTTACGATAGTCTTAAAGTAAATAAAAAGAGATTTTCAAGACACTATGGTAAAAGCACAGAAAAAACAGAATATAAAGTTTACATTGATTTCAGCTGATAGATTCGCTGCAACAGAAATGAACCTTATCAAATAAACTTTGCAAGAATCTTAGACAATTGCACGTTTTTAAACTGTATCGGAATAATTTTTCAGTAGACAAGCGTCGTCGGCTATATAGTTGACAGCAATGCCAAGAACATGATAGTATAAATGAGGTGACTTTCGCACATGCGCACTTCACTGCCGAGCCGACATGAAACTTTACGCCCGCTTCATGAAACTTTATGCCCGCTACACAAACACTGCATTACGCAAGGGAGAAAATGGAGAGAAAAAACGTGAGCCGTCGTGGGACCATAAAAAGAAAAGACGAAAACGGTAAAGGAAAAAGGGGAAAAGAAGAAAGAAAAGAGGTCAGAGTCTCAGTCTAAATGTGAGAGCGAAGGATGACGAGAAACAGATCGTAAAAGTGAGAGCGGAAGAGATGGAGAGAACTTCACAAGTTGTGAAGTAGGAATTTCCATCCTGACATTTTCATTCATGAATATATTCTTTTTCATATACTTTTCCATTAGTATTGATTTTCAATATTTATTATGTAAACTCAAGTTTATGCTGAAATAAATTGAAGGTGGAATTTTTTAATTACATCAGAAAGCTTGTTACTGCGTCAACCACAAAATTAATTCGATTCCAATGTTTCTTGTTGTTCAAAGATAAAAGATGGTATGAGTATCAAGTTAGCTAAGCACCCATCGCATACCAAAATTTAATAAGGTGGATAATTTGCCGTTAATTATTCGTTAATTAGTTGTGAAAGAATTTAATTTGTCGTTCTTTGTTTTATTTGCTTTTTCGGGTGCTTCGCTAACTTGATGTATAGTTAGCAAAGCACCCCTCGAAAAATCGACTATAAAGTGTTCGTGGGAGAATGTGACTTGCATGATAATTTGCCGCTAATTAGTCGCTTATTAGTTGTGAAATAATTAATTTAATCGTTCGTGTTATTTTTTGTTTTTTCGGGTGCTTTGCTAACTTGATATATAG
>JAAAKG020138983.1:0-12487 GCA_010014905.2 Druon quercuslanigerum
TATCAACTAATGTATGCAGATCATAAATTCTTCAGTCTTTATTCGTTTATGTAAGTGCATGTAAATTTATTTACATTTTCTATAAAAATATCTTTTATCATTCTAAAAAATCATAAAATATCTTCTTTTTTATTTTCATAACATGAGTTTCTTCAACAACATAGGACAAAAAATATATTGTGTGTATAATGAAAAAACTTTCAATGACATTCATACTGTGAATTTTTTTCCATTTAGAAATATTTCCTCACAACTGATAAATAGGGTGAAATTCTTGAAAGTTACAACATTTTTAGCAAATTGTCTGGTAAATCAAAATTAGGGATGAGGATTTAAATCTTTCTATTATTTATAGTATCCCCTGTTCCAACTCCGTCTATTTTTCAAGAGGCCTAGACGCGACATTAGTTGAAAGAAATTTAATTTCTTGATAATTAATATCTTCTGTTCCATTTTTTAAATAGATATTTCAAACCAATTTCCCTTTAGGTCAAAAAATTATAATAAACTTTTTTTAGGTAATGTTTTTAATAGTAAAAAATAATAAAACATAAGACATACCTTAAAAAAAATTATTCAAGTTAGACGGAAGCGATGCAAAATTCTTTCCTGATTTTTATTTTGTTTTTATACTAGCCAAAAGTAACTATATTCGCTCGGTTTAGGGGCCGTGCATCAAGTACGTAAAATTTTGTGTGTGGAATTTTGAACAAAAAAAAAGAATTTTCAACGAAAAATGTAATAGTTGATATTTCGACCAAAGAAGAATTAAATTTGAAATTTAGAATAGTGGATTTGAATAAAAAGACAAATTTTCAATAAACTGGTGTAATCTAAAACTTAAACAGATCAGTTTTCAACTCAAAAATTGCATTTTAAACCAAGAGGATTAAGTTTCTAAACAAAAAATTTCAACGAAATAGTTGAATTTTCAATTAAAAAGATAAATTTTCTACCCAAAGTGCAATAGTTAAATTTTCAGCGAAAACAAACAATAAATTTTCAATAAATTAATAAAATCTTCAACCAAAGAAATGAATTCGTTTTTGGATAGCGTAAAGTAACGGAATGAATCTTTGGTCAAAAATGTTTAACCAAAAAAAGTCTAGTTAATTTATAATCTCTGATATTCAGTAACATTTTTTTCATTGCCTTTGGCATTTTTTCACTTTACCAGTTTACCAGTATCATATTATGCAAAAGTGTATGCAAATACTGCTCATTACGAATTCAGTAAAAATAGTGAAACAATGGACCCACAAAAAGTGGATCCTTGGTCTAAAGTGGGACGACAATGTTCAGTGAACATTGTCATGATACGATGATATGCGTAATTCTCTATGAGTTGACTCTAAGAGAGATTGAAAATGAAATTCCATACATGGGTCATGAAATGCTTGAGTAACGTTCTATACGATCTGTGTCACGTCGAAGTTGTTTTCGTGCACTTCTGGTGCACTCTCAGCTTCAGGGCATTGTTATTCAGAATCGGTCTCCTGAGAACGAAGAGAATTTCTCGAAATTCTAGCAGCGGACTACAGCACTACAATCTACCTGATGCCCGAACGTAATTAAACGAAGCTCGCTCAGTGCGATGGCGACTTAATTAATTTCCAGGCGACTTTTTTCCCCGAGAGAATTACAGATTCCACCACGATAGAAAGTCACTGGCCCCTCTTTTACATTTTTCTAATTGGAAGTTAAATGTTCAAAATACGAATCCAGCAGCAATTCTTAGACGATTTCCCTTTTTTTATAAATAAAAGCTAAATCAATTCTTAAGAGATCCGATCCTTCAAGGCAAAAAAATCTTTTATTTGTTTCATTTGAGTAAACAGTATTGTCAATGAATAATTTGATATGAGCAATTGTATTGTATCTTCCGTTAAAATTCAAAAATCAAAACAATTTTCTTATATTTTTTGAAAATTCATGTTTCATTCATTCAGCGATTATACATTTTCATCTTTATTGCTTGACGCTCAAGATATTTAAACCAATTTTATTTGGAAAAGCGTTAGAGGGAATATGGAAAGCCGTCATCCATTGAATGTCGATTATAATACCTAATTCTTCTGCTTTAAAATGAAAAATATTATTATTTTAACATCACTTCACTTTTGAATACATTCTTTCCATGTTTTCACTGAAAAATAATTCCTCATCATAATTATAAAAAAGGCACATATTAAAGAGGATATGCCTATTGCTGTAAATACCAAAATAAAGCATTATATATACCAGTATACCAGTATACCAGTATACCAGTATACCAAAATACCCCCAATACCTTCTGATACAGAAATTTATATACGAGACTTTGTGTTATACCAGGAGTAAGAATTATTTCTGGTCAATTGCGATGATATTCCCTTCAAATTACTGCCCTTTGTATGCGATAATATGGAGGGAATATCGAGGGAATATGGAAAGCCGTCATCCATTGAATGTCGATTATAATACCTAATTCTTCTGCTTTAAAATGAAAAATATTATTATTTTAACATCACTTCACTTTTGAATACATTCTTTCCATGTTTTCACTGAAAAATAATTCCTCATCATAATTATAAAAAAGGCACATATTAAAGAGGATATGCCTATTGCTGTAAATTGCATTTAAAACGAAATTCATTTAATAAATATTCAAAATAACTTAAAAATACCTACTATTGTTTAAAATAATATAATTCCTAATAACAAATTATTGATTATTAATGAGCTATCAAGTTATGCTTCCCGAATACTTATTGATTGATTACATACTAATAATATCAATCATATATGATTAAGTATGTGATATTAAAATGATTATTTTTTTAATTTTACCATTTTTTTAACTTTGTCTTTGCATAAAGTGAATTAAAGAAATTTTTCTAAATTCAGCAGTGAGGTATCCCTTAGGAATTAAGTTCCCTTCATTGCAAAAAAAAAATGAATTAAAAGAAAATTACAGGGAAAGTAAGGGATTTTGAAAAAAATCTTGCAAAAGTCAGAGAAATTCTCTAAAAGAAACTTCAAAAAACTGTCAAGGATAAAAAATATGATATTTTTAAGTTTTAATTTGAAAATGTTGTAAAAGGTTTATAAAAGATTTTATGTTCAAGTTTTTACAAGATTAATCTTCTAGTTTCTTAATTTTAATGGTCAGGGAAAATGAAAACTTTGGCCAGGGAAAAATTAGGCAATTTTAAAAACGAAGTTTTGTGGCCACACCCTGATATAATATGCTTTTTAAAAATTTATTTTTCTTAAATTTCTAATTCTATTCCTTTTTTACAGATAATTCTTCCGGGCGATTATATTATTACAAAAAATATTATTATTTAAATAAAGATTCAAAATTGACGTTAAATAATCACCCTTTATGTTAAATATTCAACTAAAATCTTTCTTGATTGAAAATTTAACTGATTTTTTTAATTATAGATAACAATGCAACCTTTTGGTTGAAATTAATTTTTTTTGCGTGTGGATTCAACTATTGTGCTGAAAAGTCGTTTTTTCTGTTACATTTTTGTTACATTACTGTTACATTTTTTGTTGACAATTATTCTTTTTGTTGAAAATTCAACTTTTTGGGTTTTAAATTGAACTATTTTGTTGAAAATTCATCTCTTGCGCAAGTTCAACTATTTTCCTAGAATAGAACCTCTTTGGTTAAAAATTAACTTT
This sequence comes from Druon quercuslanigerum, assembly GCA_010014905.2. Taxonomy (NCBI): domain Eukaryota; kingdom Metazoa; phylum Arthropoda; class Insecta; order Hymenoptera; family Cynipidae; genus Druon; species Druon quercuslanigerum. Next base: position 3,676 of record JAAAKG020138983.1, read on the forward strand.
TTTTATACAATTGGGCTGATAATTTAACCTTATATTTAGGAAATTGAAGTATTTAATTTAAAAGATAATTATTTCGTTAAAAATGTACTTACATATTGTGTTCAAAATCAAATGTTTTTGTTCAAAATATATAATTTTGATAATTTGGTAGTTGGTTCAAAATTCATCTTTATAGGTTAAAAATTCAAATATTTTCTTGAAAATTGGATTATTTTGTTAAAAAATCATATTTTTTGGTCAAAAATTCAACTTTTTTTAAAGAAAAACTTCAATTGTATCGAAAATTCATCTTTTGTGATAGAAAAATCATGTGTTTTATTTAAAATATAAAAATGAGTTTGAAATTTTTATATTTAAATTGAAAATTTGTTTTCGTTTCGTTTATACAAGATACTATGTTGAAAATGTTACAAGAATAAAATGCGGCTCTTTAAATTTCAATGGCCAGAAAAAAATCAACGAAAACTCAGGCAATTTTGAAAATAAAGTTTTTCGGCTACCCTTATTTAAGACAAAATTTAGACGAAGTTCCAAGAGATTTTATTGTATGTTGGATGAATGAGTTTAGACCCTTAAAAGCTTTCAGTTAATTCTGCGAATATACTGTTTCAATTTATATTCTTAATCTTTTCACTGCTTTTTAAATAGTTTTGGGTTGGGCATGAAATGGGCAATTAATGCAAATTGTATATGGAAATTTTGTGGCAGAATAAAAGGCAATATACGGGATCGAAGTTGACAGTAAGAAATTTTATGACTATAATAACGCGGGATCAGGAAATTTATTATTTATGGGATACAAAAGCATGATGTTTTCCGATTTAATCAACTGAATATGACTTTTTGATATAACCATAAACCAATCTCGAAATTGCAAGAGATATTTTGGTTGGTGAGCTAGTTTTATATTTCAAATAAATATTAACATTTTTATTGGTTTTGAAATATGGTTTTTCAGGTCTAAAAAGGAATTAACTAATATTTAATTTAAATATTTATTTTAGATATTTAATATTTTTTAAAAACGGAATTTTAGATTCAAAAGTATTATTTTCTAAGGAATTCAATTATTTAGTTGAAGATTCGTCTTTTTGGGTTGAAAATTCAGCAGTTTGGTTGCTAGTTCGACTGTTTTGTTAAAATATATTTTTTTTTCTATAAAATTTGACTATTATGCTGAAAAGCCGTCGTTTTGGGTAAATTATAATTTATAACTGTATTCTATGGCTTCATGAAAATTATTTTTTTTGTGTCCTTGTAACTATTTTCTAATTCGTAAACGAAATAGGGCAAGCCATTTTTCTCTTTAATCTTCTCCTTTTTTCATTTTTTATAGAACATAAGGAATGCTAGTATTTTAAGGAAACTAAATTTTAGATTTAAAAGGACTATTTTCTAAAAATAGTACAACCTAATTTTTTTACACCTTAAATTATGAGACAGTAAACTCTTAAACATTCGATTAGGAAACTAATTTGTCAATATTGAACGAAGTGGAAAGCATATTGCTTAGATCCCTGACTTTTCGCACATATTCCTAAGAATTGATAATATGGAGGAAGAAAAGCGCAGCTGCTTCTCCTATCCATCTACCTGTCAATGTCTGTCTGTCGCAGCCATTTAAGAGACGATTTATCACTTGAAATATAGCTCCCAATCGATATCAAGAAACATCCATCTACCCCCAATACCTTCTGATACAGAAATTTATATACGAGACCTTGTGTTATACCAGGAGTAAGAATTATTTCTGGTCAATTGCGATGATATTCCCTTCAAATTACTGCCCTTTGTATGCGATAACCTTCTTCAAGCAATCTTTTTATATTCGAAAGCATTCTTTAAAATTACCTTTCGGAATAGCTAACAGCCGCTTCTTCGCATTGTGTCCTATTTCCTTTTCATCTTGAAATCATTTCATTTTGGACGATAATTCAATTTGGGAAATAGCAAGAAATCACTGAGAACTCGGTCAGTACTGTATGGGGGCTAGCGAAGTCGTGTAAGGCCGTATTTCACCAGAAACTGCTGAATGAGCTGCGATTAATGGACAGGTGTATTATAGTGGTGAAGGACCAAGTCGGCACTTTTCCGCAGATCATCTGACCTTTGGAAGCTGTTAGATAACGATTTTCATTAAGTCACTTTTCATTGAAGTACGACCACTTTTAAATCGCATATATCACTCCTTATTTTGAGCATCACTCATAAATTCAATCATAACAGTGGTTTCCAAATATGAAGAGCCACGTTTTTTGGTAAAATTTAATGCACAATCTTTGTTCGGGGCGTTCCGTCATCCTGAAATGTGACGCGTGCATGGTCGGATACTTTGCGGGCAGACCTCGCATTTATCTATAAATTCAACATCTATTCAGGTCGAATCATACCATACCTTTCAATATAATATGAACTACTGGGTTACGAGTTCTCTTCACTAGTAAGTATTCATACATTGAGCGACTTGAACTAGTTTATTTTGCGACTGAATCCCATTTACGGGAGTTTTACGATTCCGGGTTTCCACCCAGGCCATCATACTTCAATACCAGAATTCACGGTTAGTTTGAATGACGGAGCACAATAAAGATTCTGCATGAAATAGCAGACGCTTTCGACTTTAGAGATTCCATTCGTTCCTTTCGATCTGTCCGAGCGATAAAACTCGAACGGCTTAACTACATAACCATTCTTCTCATGGGGATCCAATAGCTTGTATATAGTTACTGATTGTAGGGGTACAGAATAGAGCACCTTGAAATTGTTCCTTGTCGTTCCAGTTCTTTATCGAGAGTAAACCGTTTAATCCACAAACAATGGAGACTCTGTCACTACTCAATGGGCTAATTGATTATAATTTACTCTTCCTTTCTGATGTTATCATTGTGTAACTTCAATCTAACAAATTAAATAAGCAATTAAGGTTGCAAACATTTGCTTCCCTTGATCAAGAACTTTTCTTTTGACTTTAGATAAGCGACAGTCCATACACTACGTTCCCATTTTAAGGCTATTTTTCATCACCTCGTTGACGACCGTAGTTCTGTGAAATAGGGTGATTTTTCAAGAAAATAGGGAAATAAATTCTTTTATGTGAATTTTCGATGAAGAAGGATTACTTTTCCACATAAAAAATGAATTTTCAGATGGCTATCAAAATTGTTAAATTTTCAATCTACCAAGAGCCATTTTCAACCAGATGGTCGAAGTTTTTAATAAAAAAGATCACTTTTAACCAGGAAATATAAATAATATACCATAAAAGATGATTTTTCTACCAAAGGACAAATTTTCAACCAATTGAATTAAGCATCAAAAATTGTTTTTAACAAAATAGTCGACTCCTCTTTCAAATAGATAAATTGTCAACCAAGAAAGATGAAATTCAAACTAAATAGTTTAATTTTCAACTATAAATGTTATTTTAAAAAATAAAAATGCAATCGTAAAAGTTTTAGTTTATAAAATTAATTTTCAACCATCTAAAAAGAAGAATTTTCAATAAGTGGCTTTCACCCAAAAAGGACGCATTTTTTGCCAAATAATTCAACTCTCAAACAAAAAGGTGAATTTTTAACAAACAAAATTAATTTACTAACCGTAAATATGAATTGTCAATCAACAAATTAATTTTCTACAAAATTGCTGATTTTTCGAGTCATAAAGGATATATTTTTTGATAAAAATAATTAATTGTTATAAAAACAATAGAACTAATTTTGAACCAAAATGGTGAATTCTAACAAAAAATCAATTTAACAAAGTAGTTATATTCTCTACGAAGAAAATAAATTTTTAAAGAAATAGTTAAATTTTCAACCAACGTCCAATTTGTTAAGTTTACAAGCCAAAAAGACGAATTTTTCACGAAAAGTGAATTTTCGGCCCAAAAATATGAATTTTTAACTAAAATAATGAATCTGTACCAAAAAAATATAATTTTGTCGAAAAACACTTTAACTTTTAACCAATCATTTGATTTTCACAACAAAATACAAATTCTCAACAAAAAATTCTTAGTTGGTATTTCAACCAAACAGATTTTAATTTAAAATAATGAACAGTTAAATTGAACCAAAAGAGGCGACTTTTTTGTAGTAATAGTTCACAACCAAACTGTTGCATTTTTAACCAAAAAGGATGAATTTTCAATCAAAAAGTTAAATTTTGTATCAACATAGAAGAAATTTTAATCAAGTAGTTGAATGCTCAACTAGAAAAGATCAATTTTGAATTAAAATATCAGTTTTCAACCAGGCATGAAATAGTGACATTTTTGGTTATAAAAATTAAATCTCAAAAATTAAAAATTCAATTTCAAGAAAATATTTCAATTTTTAACCAAAAAAGATCAATTTTGAGCAAAAGAATTCAACCTAAAAGATGAATTTTTGACCAAGGAGATTAATTTTAAATAAATGGAATATTAAAATTTTCAACAAAAGCGATGAATCTTTAACTAAAACAATTAATTTTCAACAAAGCAAATAGTAGAATTGTTAATCAAACCAGGTAAATTCAGAAGAAAAATACAATAGTAGACTAACTAATGATAGATGGATTTTCTTATTAAGTTCTATTAATTCAGTTTGTATTTTAGCGCAAACCATTAAAAAATCGATAAAATTCCTGATTGAGCAAAATCATTATTAAAAAATTAGATTTCTGTAATAAAAAAAAATTCACTGTCATTTTCACCGTTTAAAATAAAAAATTTTTAGATACAGTAAACCATAAAAGTTTATTAAGTTTAAGGACGTTAAGAATGGTATGGTTTGAAATTGGTAGCTTTAAAAATAATGAATTCAAGCTTAATCGAACGAATAAAATCAGTCAATTCCAAACTTGATTTGAAATTGAAGTGTTCCGAAATTAGGATCCTGAAATAAAGTCGTTAAAAATGAATATATTTTTATGTTGTGCATCATGGTTTTTAACAATCATAATTTTAATCTGAAGTGTAGATTCGCGCCTGACCAGACTTGTTGAGATCCCTAAGTATTTATTTAGGATATATGATCCTTTATTTCGAATTTCTTTTGTGAGATTGAAATTTTTTTATTTATCCTAATAGATTATTCATAATAATGATTGACATCTGACTTTAAAAAGGAGCCCGTATGTTTAGATAAGGTCGATACTGAGATGTAGAGTCTTCACACCTAGCGGTTACAGTGAAATGATCATCATTGTCTTGATCATCATTGTGATGATTTCTTAGTATAGTTTGTCTCTTCGGTGAGCATCAATTACCATTTCAACCTTCAGACATGCATTCTTAACCTTCTTATAATATATGATACTAATCTCAATCACATATTACGTACAATCGTATCATTCCTTCTACGTCAGATACTAAATATTACGACCTCACATGCCGTCAGCTATTAACATTATTACCATCCTTAAAAGAAGGGAAATTCCTGTACATTTGCATGAAGCTAGAATGGACAAAAGACCAAAGATGATCTTACAATCAGAAAAAAAGGGATCTAACTAATATTTCATCTAAGATCTCTTTTGTACAATTCATCCTATTCTCTCTGCGTTTTCGGGAAATTAAGCATAATTTATACGTGCTCTTATTTCTGCATATTATTTTAATTTATCTGAAAACTTTCTTGTCTTAAGGAATTTCACTTTAGACCAGCGCAGCAAAATTTGAATAATAGAACAATTTTAACCTTATCCTGTTTCAGTAATGAGATTCATGGTTTTGTTATGATACGTTGTTGAAATTATATTTAGTTTTTTGCTTTGATTTATGAAGATTTTATTTTATTTTATGTTTCAACCTCTGATATCAGCGGACATTAAAAAAATTAACTTTATCTTTCTTTGATCATTATTATACTTTTCATTTACTTGCGAAGTTAATGGGACGTTATGAATATACTTTTTATTACATAATTCAGTAGAGAACATTTAATGGGTCCCTTTTGCGTATTTAGTTTCATTTTACAAAAATATAACTCAATACCCTTTTTGGCAAACGGGTTTAATTGGCAATAGGATATCTGCAATATTGCAAATCCAGAACATTTATAGCTTGATGTTAAGTTATGTTCTGTTTCAAAGAACTACTGTATTTAAAAAAAAATTCAATTACATCATATTAGGAAGCAGATAATTAATTTAATATGCACGCGATCCTTCTGACAACATCCTTATAGACTGCACCTAGGAGAAAATTGTTCATACGTCTATTTTCACTGAATAACTCTTCATCGAATGTCCTCAGCAGGCTTCTCCTAGATGAATCACAACACTTGTGAATTAACTGAATATGTCGATACTTTCAAACTACGACACTACGCCACTTCTCGTTTTCAGGGCTGTAGAGGAAGCGAACAGGAAGTGTCAGATAACCCTCTCTCCTGCGTCAAGCCGCGTTTGGCGTAGTAGGCCGCGTATGTGTGTGCGTGAGATGAGGAGAGGAGTGAGGGCAAGCTAACGAAGGAGAAATCGGGAAACGAGAAGTGTCGTAGAGTCTACTGTGCCATCATACTTGCTGATAATAAAATATCGACATCGCTGTTTTTTCACTGGAACTTATTTTTCTCCGAGGAAAAAATTTCAATGTCATATCAGAATTTTATTTTTAAATATGACGTCTCTTTCTACACAGAGAAAAATGTTTGGTGGGACAAACAAATTATTAGAAAGAACAAAATTTTTTTTTTTGTTAATAACGAGATTTTGATTCCTTCAACAAATATATTGTTGATCTAACAAAAATGTGATTAAACCAAGAAAATCTCGGTTTTAAATGAATAAGGAAAACATATTTTGGTTCAGAAAGGAGCCGTTCAAAAACTACGTTTCGCTATTTTGATAATTTTTTCTACTCTTTCCCTTCTTTGTCACAAATCATTACACTAAGCAGAACATACAAGCATAAAACTTAAACAGACTTCATAGCTAAAACTGCTCTCAGAACAGGGTAAATAGGGTACTTTTTGACGAAAACAGAGCAATAGTAGGACAATGAACTCTTTGAAATAGAATTAATGTATAGGTACCATTCGGGGTTTAAAAGGAAACATACTTCAGGAAACTGTTGACTATCAAGCCCAAAAAGACGAATTATCAACAAAGAAAGATTATTGAAAAAAATTAGTTTTATTTTCAACAAAAAAATTTGTTTTAGACTAAACTTTACACAAATGTTTTTTCAAATAGTCTGAATTAAAAAAAAGAATTTACTTCCAGCACAAACAGTAGCATTTCTCATGACGAGTGGGACACGTGACCAGATTCCTACCTTACCGCCACATTTTTTATTTCCTAACTTATTTTCAAAGGAAGCGCCACGTAAAGTTGAAGATTTGGGGTACTAAATAAATAACACCTAGAATTATGGGTCTGGTGATAAACTTTTATAATTATGAAAACAAAATTTTTGGAAATAATATTTTTTGCTTTTTTCATCATTATTAAAATTTAGGACCAGGCCCACCTTTCTTAGTGCATACTATTTATTATGCAAAATTTTTAAATCGATGTCCCGCTTTGTGTGAAAATAAGTTAGGAAATAGAAAAAGTGGCGGTAAGTTAGAAATCTTGTCCCGTGACCCACTCTTCACATGGCATGGCCTTCAATGAATCAAGATAAATTTTAAAATGTATTTATAGTTTTAAAATAATTATACCTTACAATTTCCATTATATTTGAAAAGTTTTGTTCTCGAAATTGAAAGAAATTTAATAAAAAGCAGACATCTCGAAGCAAATTGAAAATGTTCTTTTCTTTCACGTTAAAATCATAAAATGTAATGTTTATAGAGAAAATGTGTTTTCCTATCTATTAACGATTTTTGTTCATGAAAAATCGGCTGAAGTCAATGCAGCAATATTCGATTAGCAAGCTTTTGTGGTGGTGTCGGGTCGATCTTGCAAATTCCCGAACTTTCACATAACCCTATTGTTCACATTAATATTTTTCATGTGTGATGTCACATTCAGCTTTACCCATCTTTCCTACATCTCAAAACCTGCACCTACCCTCCTCCGGGCGATGTGACGTAGTTTTTTAAAGGCTTCGAAAAGATCTTGTAAAAAAACCGCAAGGTTTAGTTGAAAAAATGTTCTTTTTCCTCTAGCACCCAAATTCATTTGTTTTTTAGAACTGTACATTTTTCTCATATCAGTTGACAATCATCAGCTTTGCTATTCTGAAAAATACGAAAATATTTTATTTTTATGTCTAGTGATAAATATGCATTATTATTTACTTAATTCAGCAGTTTTAAATTCAGCCGATCAAAAACACTTGACTCTGACCTGATCAGAAATTCTGGTTCAATTTGAATATTGCGTAGACAAATACGTAGTTCATGATGATACAAGCACTACAGTGTTACAGTAAAAGGCTGACATTGAAAGCCCATTACAGGTAAAGTGAGCCATAACTTTGCGGACGTAAAACAAACTCTATATCGCAAGGTCTTGGATATCAAAGTTTGAAACTTGCAACTGTCGTGTTTGTGAGGGTCGCTTTTATTGCTGGAGAATTTGTACCTCGAGAATTTGAGGATCGCCTGAGTGCATGAAACTGGACGGAATAGTAAGAGAACTGCAGAATACTGAGACGTCATAACTTATGTATTTTTTATGTTTTAATGCACCTAGTATACACAGGAGTGTCAAAAAGTTTTGGGCCAACTCATTTTTTACTACGCGCATGTAGTAAATAACACCAGTTTCTGCGTATCAAATTCCAACAGTTAAACATGCACTCAGAAAAATAATACTGGAAAGATAACTAAACCTCACTTGTAAACTGATTGCATTTAACGTAAACAAATTATTA
>JAAAKG020138984.1:0-12487 GCA_010014905.2 Druon quercuslanigerum
GGTGAAGGAAAGAAGGAGTAGGTGGCGAGTGCCTTGCCGCGACAGCCGGTATGCCGCCTGTCTGACGTGGGGGAAAAAAAATAATAATAATAGCGTTATTTTTGAAAAGGAAGAGCGAATTGCTCTTGAGCAGATTCACCACAGCCGGAATACCAGCTGTGGGGAAGTGAAAACGTAAGTCAGAGGTAAGGATACGTGTTGTTGGTAAAAATTGGTATTTATTGATCTCTGCAGTATAATCGCAACTTTGCTTGTTGCTCACAACTGGATCATTAGGATGTGAATGTAGAAAAACACACTATTTGGATAACTAAATAAGAATACACTTTGCAGAGAATACCAGTAATAATTTAAAAAAACGAAGATTCAGTTTTCAAAACTGATATAACTAAATGTTTTAAACTATGAGAAATGTAAATTTCAATTAAATTTCCTTTTTTTTAACATTTATAATGATTATTGAAAATTAAAGCTCACGATTAATTAAACTAATCTATAAACAATTTTATTGCTTTTTAAAGTTAGAAAATAATTTACTTTCTTTCATTATAAGACATTTATAAAAATTAATGATGCTATGAAAACTATCTAATGTTAAAAAAATTAAAAATATTTCGAACACTTTATATTATAAATAATAGGATTTATAGAGTAAATAAATATTTTTAACGAAGAATGCAAAACTGTATTTGTTAACCATTTCTTCAAAAAATACTGTTTTATAATTTTTTTATGAAAAATGTAAATAATTCTTTTGTTAATAGTATTTAAAATTTATGTTACTAATAATTTGCGTGTAATACAACAAAATTAAGAAATTTAAATTAGATTAAAATCTAAATCAAAAATCCTATTCAACGTCCAATCGTCAAATTGATGAAAACTCCTGTAAAAAACAAGAATCCAACGACCAAATTTAAACCACACCGAACAATTGAACAAAACAATATGTTCTAAATGCAATCTAAACAAATGCCTGTTAAAAACAAAAGTGTAAGACAAACATAGAAAAGATTAAAGAAAAATGAGAGGGCAAGCAACCAAATCCCCTTCCTTGTCTTTTTCTTTCTTTCGTCTTATTTTATTAATATTATATTAATATTAAACTGTAGCGCAAGAGAACAGGTATTCTCTTTTTGATATAAAGGGAGGGGGCTGTGGTTGGTTGCCTTCTAATTTTTCTTTGCTCTTTTTTATTTTTGTCTGAACATTTTTTTTAACAGGGATTTTTTAAGATTACAATTTGAAAATTTTTTTCTTTGATTGTTCGGCGCGGTCCAAATTTGGTCTCTTATAACACAAACCCTCCTCATTATTTTTCTTCCTTCCTCGCATTTCTATTTTCCCAAATTCTCTTTTGCCTGCTTGTTCTGAATTTCATTCAAGCAATCTTGTGTTATTCTACTTGACCATTCCCTTTTAAGCTTCTTTTCAAACCTCTAGGCTGTCCTAATATTCTTCAGTTACCTTTTCTCGTTTCCTAATTTTTCCCTAAACATGTACCAAACCATCGCATCAAACAACCAGACCCTCATCCTCCAATCGTCATTAAACCTTTTACAGATCTTTTTTATTGAAAGATTTTTTTAAAAATCAGGATACTTTTCGGTTGCGCTATTATAAGCTTTTCTATTTCATAAAGCACAACATTTCACAATTGATTGCAAAAAATGCCATTACGTTTTGCCAACATTTTATAAAGCAATAAAGTTTTAAACAAAAAGTTTCAAAACTTAAAAATATGTTAAACCCTGGCGCTTTCACACAACATGGAGGTTTCTATATTTTATTGTCAGTAACAGAAATAGATATACTTCGAGTTTGCTAAAATATTTTGCATGCTTTTCAGTATTTAATCATTATAATAGAATTTTTCTATAGTTATACTCCCCTTACACTTAATCATCTCCTAATCATCCCCTACACACTTAATCTAAAAAAAATCAAATTTTTGCACTATATCTCATGTAGAAATTGCCGCATATGACCTTATTTCAAGTCGGGTAGTAGTCAGAATCCCAATAGAATGACTGGACTAGTAAGTTCTAGTTTAAGGCACTGCTTAGATTTTTTATTCCTAATGACTAGAAAAACTATTTGAGTCTATTTAGGCCCTAATCCTGTATTTGAGCCAGGCTTTAGTTAGTTCCTGATTAAGTGATTAAGATAGTAGAAGCAAAATATGCCTAAGTCAGCATACCCTAGATTAACTTTCTGAACATGGCGCATTTTTCATAGTAACTCTGACGTAACCTCTAAAATTATTGATCGGAAATTGTTTCGAATTAGAATATTTTAATTCATTTGTTTTTGTTTCTTGAAAACTCGTTTGTCACATATTTTTGATGACATGAAAATGACAATTGCATAAGGACCAGTTGCAGATTCCACTGAAATAGGTTATTTCAAATGTAACAATGTGCGGACTTCATGTGGTCCTTATGCAGTTGTCATTCTTATGTCTTTATTTATATTATAGCTGAGTGATGATCCCACCAGAAAACAGAGAGATTCTAGATGGACCGTTAAATGGTATTCTCGTTAGGACCTCGCTAGGAATGCTAAATAGAGCCCGACTAAAATGGCGCTACAGAGCTAGCCTGGCCCTCCCTAATTTTCTCAATATGTACCCGATCAGAAATAGGGAAAACTATCCGAGACCCTTCCAAACCCCGATTCCAATTTCTACACGGGATGTCGAGAAAAGTCTATTTAGCTGTCTTCTAGTACACCAATCGCATACGCTTGCGGATCAAAATAATTTATCTTTGGTGCTACTACGTGTCGCACTACGTGTAAGAAATTGTTAACCAGTCGAATATTATATGATTTATATTACATCTATTACACACATTGAAATTATCCCATTTATATTTCTTTTTACAGGAATAATAAGTTCACAACCAAAACCTGAGCGTGGAGAATATACTAAACTAGAGAAATTATTTCCTCAAGCCAACGATAGAGATTTTCCTCCCATCGAGGAAATTAGTAAAGAAACTTGTCTATCATTACTTAAACTCCAAGAACGCATAGAAGAAATAAACCTCTTAGCGTTTCAGTCACCTAAAACATGCTTAAAAAGGGGTGACTTCATCTTTGCATATAAGGAGGATCATCGCATTAGACTACTAGGTGGATGGTTTCAAATACCATTACACGTATATCCGGTATTTGACACAAAAAATCACAAGTGGTATACTCTGTCCCTTGCTGCATTACAGCAGTTGTGTGTGGGTCGTGGTTTGCCATATATTCGCGCGCTTGAAGAGGCTCATGCTGCTAAACGCTACCCGCACCATCACGTAAACATAGAAGCGCACAATGCAGCAAGAAAAGTAGCATACACCGAAACATTGAAGTACGAAGCAACTTTAGAACTACTATGGAACTTCATCGATGAGGGTGTCGTTAACTCAGTCAAGGAACACTATTTTCAAACATATAATGAGGAATACGAACGTCGTGCAGGAGGACCATCAGGAGGACATTGACGAGTACAATTAATTATTTTAAACTGCAATCTGTGGTCTAGTAGTTGGAATTCTCGCCCCTAAACCTCAGCACATTCAGAACGAAAGTTCAAGTCTCGGTGAATAACCAGACTGGAATTGTAACGACTAATATTTAGAAGTACTATGCACCGGTTTTACTACGATTTTTCTTGTGTAGAACAGAAAAATTCAAATTTAGAAAATAAGTTGAAAAACAAAAAATTTTAGGTGAATAATATCACTGATATTTTGAAAGACGGGCACCGCCGCTGGGGTGTAGAATCTATATATTCATTCTTTTGGGGCAATATAAAGTCTGAAAGGGGCTGTAAGTAAAATTGTTTGTAACAATAACTATTTATTTAAATCCAAATTTATCAAGATCCTAGTTCGACTGTTTAAGTGGCAAAGTGTAAACATTGTTCATGTTAGTAACTAATATTTGAGATATGAGATTGTAATTACGTTGCACTTTGATGCATGCATGATTAACAAATATATTTAGTTCATCTTTCAAAGGAAATAATGATCTACTTATTTTCCTGTTTAAAATGTTGTCTTAACGGCTAGGATTTCATGATGATAAAAATAAGTTTGGCGCTGATGGAACTTTCCAATCATTGTTTATCTATATGAAAAAGATATCGGGGTCGCCTACAATATTAAAATTTAGTTTACCACATTCTATAAAATTAATTCTCTTCAATTTTAGAGATAAAACCGAATTTTTCTCTTTTTTAAATGTACAGATAATTTATATATTTTCGAACAAAAAATTAGATTTTCAATTATATTGTGGAATTTTCGGATACAAAATTAATTATAAATAAACAAAAAAACTAATTTTTAAGAAGTTAGTTCAATTTCGAATCCAAAAAATGAAATCTCAGCCAAAAATGTAACAGTTATTATTTTAGGTAAAAAATACTTTTCCTTCAAATCAAAAAATTTCGAATTTTCAACCGAGAACTAAATCCTAACTAAATACATCAATTTGTTACCAAATAGTTTAAGTTTCTAATAAAATAGATACATGTCCTACCAAAACTTGATTATTTAAATTTGCAGTTTAAAAAAATTGATGTTTGTCTGAAAATATTAATTATCGTCGAAAAATGTAGTTGATATTTTAATCAAAACGATTAATAATTTAAATTTATTTAAGTTGATTTGAATGAAAAGAGTAGCAGTTCCAACCAACCAGTTTTATTCGCAAGTAAATCAGATTATTTTTTAACGAAAATGTTGCGTTTATAAAAAAAAGATTAAATTTATTCCAAAAAGATGAATTATCAACAGAGTTCAAACAAATATTTAAATGTCAAAAAAGAGAATGATCGTTCTCCAAAAAACAAATTTTCAAAAACATAATTGATTCTTTAACTAAAAAAAAATTTTCCACCTAAATTTACTTAGCTAAATTTTCAAACAACAAATTTTTAATAAAATAGGTAACTTTTCGTGCCAAAAAATTAATTTTTTACCATAATCATGAATCATCAAAATAAAAAAAGGAATTTTCAACAAAGTATTTCATCTTTCGAGTAAATATTAGTATTTTCTGACAAATTTCTTAACTGTTTCATTTGATGATGCTCAGACGTGACAAAAATATACATAAGAAATGCTTTTAACCATGTACTGCCTGAAGCTTTAACGCGCAAAAAGAATGTTTACGAGATCTGCGGAAATTATAGCTTGTTTAGATAGTGCTAAAGATTTTATTGAAAATTTGTTGGTTGAAAATTTAGCTATATAAGTTATAACCATATTTTTACTTTAACCCGAATTTTACTATATTATTTTATAATCTCAAATCATTATAATCTTTAATTCATATCTCCATCATTAACCTTATATTACCGGAGCCAGATCGTTTGTAACCTCAAGATCCCCTCAAACGATCAAAAGGGGGTTTATAAAATTATAACGGGCTACGCCCCGCCACTTTTCATTTTAATACTACACTTCGGCTAGTTCAACACAGAGAGGGGTGGGGTTAAGAAGAATTTGAACAAGGAAAACGAACACCTAATACGCCACAAATGACTTACGGCCACTCATAAGGGTTAAAAATTTACTTATTTATTGAATGGCCTTGAATGCCTCACATCTGAAAATTACTACATCCCGTGGAAAAACAAACGAAATTCATGAACAGAGATCATCTACTTCGAAACGAAATTATCGGATACACATTTCAAGTCTATCGACCCTATCCGCCCCTAACTTATACTACCATTCCACTCTTAAAACTCACTAGTGCTGGTAGCCGAGAGGAATGATACGCCCGACATGGTGCTTTATGCGTAACCCCTGAAGTCGACTGCGATCGCAACCATGTTGGAGGCTTCACCCCTACATCTACTCGGCTCACTTAATAATTCGCCCAAATTTTCGATCGGACTCCTCAAACATGGCGTTGACCTTCCGGGACCTTCAACGTCGTGATGCCGCGCCATGTTGGAAAAATACTGGTCGATTCCTGAGACGCACGTAAATGTTTCGGTCGAACCCCACCCCACTGCATCCCGGACACGCACTTATGGTTTAGAGGCGAAATGGAAAACACATACCTTTCAACTATCCAAAAAAACGGGACTAGTGTATTTTAAGGCTTAATACCAAGCCAATGCAGATTATCGTCCGAAATTTGTACTGGACCGATTCCTTAATACACCCAATCAACTTCACCAGGCACGAGTGAATATTATTTCTTGGCGTCTTTCAAATGAGGGACGAGACTATTTGTGGGGTGAACAGTTTGATGGTCGAACACCGAGTGAGAGTAGACGACGCCGAGCACAGGGTTGGCGCTTAGGCCATAGAATACGCCTAGAATGAAATCACGCTACGCAACAGCGTGTGAAGGCACATTGGAATTTGAGTGTCCTTCAGTTGTTAGCCATTTTCACTATTCCCTCCCCACTCGCCTTAGACCGTTCTACCGTATCTTGACATAATAGATGGCCACTTCCCGCACATGCGCCACGTGACCGACGCAACGGTTAGTCTGGCCCACCTACTTGACGTACTGCGCACTTGAAGATACCGTCTGCTAGTGTTTTGACAGTTTGAATACTAACAGCCGGTATTGAACTCCGCGTGGCCCTGTTTTCCCTCCTGTTATCTTGAAGTGGAGGTGCCGTATCCGGTTTATTTTAGTTTATAATAATCCCCGAGTCTGGTGACGGATCGGAGCGGTTCATTACAATCCCTAGGCCTTAACAGGATTGATTCAAGGCAACAGGCCGTTCCCATTGAGGCTTCTGTCGTATGACAGCGCCTAAGAATCTGTGCTCGACCAAGTATATCTTACCACACGAATTTTATACTTAATAAAGTTGATTGGGCGTAACAATATTTTCAATTTGGACGTGGTACCACACACAAGCACGGTCATACACACACACACACCCATGCACAATATGATTGTGTGGTGTAAGCTATCGAATTTTCTCAATGTCAGTATATAGCCATACATCCAGACTCCGTCTTTTAAAATCAGCTTATAATATATTTATAATATTTTATATTTTATATATTATATCTTAAGAAGAACAAAGCAACAAATCGTCATTGTTTTCCTTGCAAGAAATTTGAACCTCTTTACATGAATTCGGCTCCAGACTCTTGCGCAACCCTGACGTCATCAGGGTCCTTCGGGATTGTTCTCGAAACTTAGTACGGACACGAACCACATTTTTATCAAAAATTTAGCACGGACACGAACCACTACAGGTGGAAGCTTTTCGAAGTCGGTAAGGCATGTATCTTGAGTTAGAACTGGCCTATCTCATCTACTTCATACTTTGAATTCAGCGAATTCCCTGTATTCCATAAACCCCAAGGATTCCTTGAATTTTATGAATTCCTCGAGTTCCAAGTAATTCTTGAATTTCTTTAATTTCCAGTTCCAAGTTCCAGTTCCAAATTAAGTGAAAAAATACGTGAAAGTAAATGGGTATTTATTCATGTATATGTTAAGAAAATAAGAATTAAAAGCGGTGTAAGCCATCTCGACGTTCATTATTTACAATGATTGAGATCTTGGCAGAGGTAACATTATACCAATAAACCAAGGTTTCAATTTATAATATCGAGCGTGAGAGCGACTAGGCGTCATCCATGTTCCAGGTGGCCAGTTTTATTTTTGTGGTGGGGGTTCTAAGAAAGCGTCAAAAAATAAAAAGGTGTGTGCATGGTATATAGATAGACTCCTAGTATATATATATAAGTAAGCATTTTCGTAGAACATTCATTTATTCGAATCTACAACAATAAGAAATGAAGTTCACCGCTGTAACACTAATCCTCGGTTTATCCGTTCTTCTTCATTCTATTGGTAAATATATAACAATATCAATAATAAATTTTAAGTTAGTTTTTAATAGAAGCTAAATTAAGGAAAAAACATAATGGGTTATATTATAAAGTATATTGAAACAATGCCAACATATGGAAATAACACGTGTCAAATGATGCGTGTTAAAGACGACCATTTTGCCAATAAAAGAATCGACAGAATTATTACTTATTGAGAGGATGAACTAGTCAAATATTTTTAATAATTCATATTTTTTTACTTATTATTCCATTAGTCAAATGTACAAAATTGGTACAAGTTCATTCAGACTGTTGATGCGGCGCGTCTGCGAAAATGGCGAAATTTGTAAAGCACTGACATTTTACGAAAAAAAAACCCTTTTTTCAAAATTTAAATCTGAAGAGAAAAAAGCGGATTAGAATTTAAGACTTATTTTAAGCCCTCGAATGCACAACAAAAAATTTTCATAAACCACACTTACGTAAAAAAATCACCACCTTGGAAAAAACTCAAAACTGGAAAAAATAAATAAGAAGGCAGTGTTGGCCCTTTCTTGGGCTCTCGAATGCTTGAAACTTTCTCTTTTCAAAAATCACCCCTACATCTAAACAATCAAAAACATGCATATAAATTTAAAATTGAATTTTCAACGAGCCCAAAAATGTGAGACTATACTACCTATAAAATTCCAAGCGAAGATTATTTTTTGAGAATGTGGTCTGCGTGGCGTCAAGGGTTGCCTTTTAACGTTAAGGGTAAGAGCTTAAACACCGGTTTTGGTATTTCTCAACAGCCCAAAAATCAGACTCTATTGATTTATTCTATTGGCTCATTATCAGAGAGTCTGATAATGCTGCTAAATTCTTAAAATGATTATTATTCACCAATTTCATACGTGCGTGGCATGAAGGGGTTGTTTTTTAACGTTAAGGGTTAGAGCACAAAAATCTTAGTTCTGACTTTTGAGCTCCTCAAAAATACCCATTTCGATATTTTAGCCTCAACCCTTAACATCCAAAATCAACCCCTCTCTACCACGTAGATATAACTTTGTCAAAAAATAACCTTTTTGAGAATTCTCTAGTGTCAATGGAGTCTCCGATTTTTGGGCTCCTTAAAAATACCCATTTT
Organism: Druon quercuslanigerum; assembly: GCA_010014905.2. Taxonomy (NCBI): domain Eukaryota; kingdom Metazoa; phylum Arthropoda; class Insecta; order Hymenoptera; family Cynipidae; genus Druon; species Druon quercuslanigerum. The sequence goes on from JAAAKG020138984.1 coordinate 8,953, forward strand.
GATATTTTGGCTTCAACCCTTAACATCCGAAATCAACCCCGCTCTACCACGTAGATATGACTTTTTCGAAAAAGAATCTTTATGAGAATTTAGCAACATCAACAGAATCTCTGATTTTTGGGCTCTTTAAAAAATAACAGCTATGATTTTTGTGCTCTAACCCTTAACTTTAGAAAAAAATCTCTTCATGCCACGCACATATGACTTTGTTGAATAATAATCATTCTAGGAATTTAGCAGCATCAACAGAGTCTGATTTTTAGGCTGTTGAGAAATACCAACGCCGGTTTTTGGGCTTTAACCCTTAACGTTAAAAAGCAACCCTTCGATGCCGCACAGATATGACATTCTCACAAAATAATCTTTTTAGCATTTTACGTCTTTCATTTTGCGGTCTTCTCAGAAATTCCAATGTCGTCTTTTTGTCTCCAACCTTTAACGTTAAAAAAACAATCCCTTGATGCCACCCAGATCACTTTCTCAAAAAATAATCTTTACTCGGAATTTTATAGGTTGTATAGTCTCTTATTTTTTGGCTCCTTGAAATTCAATTTCGAATTTATATGCATGTGTTTGATTGTTCCTATGTAGGGGGGTTTTTGAAAAGAGAAAGTTTTAAGCATTCGAGAGCCCAAGAAAGGGCCAACACTGCCTTCTAATTTGTTTTTTCCAGGTTTAAGTTTTTTAGAAAGTGATGATTTTTTACGTAAGGTTTGTTTTTGAACATTTTTTGTGCTGCATTGGAGAGCTTAAAATAAGTCTTGAATTCTAGCCCCCTTTTTTGTCTTCAGATTTCATTTTTGGCTAGGAAGTGGTTTTTTTGCACATAGGGAGTGGTTTTTGGAATTTTTCGGTGCATTAGAAAGCCCAATATAAGCCCAAAATTTGGGTTTTCTTTGGTTTATTCCTAGTTATCTTTTTAACACAGAGGGTAGTTTTAATTTTTTTAGGGTTGATTTCTGGAAATTGGTTGTTGGCGCTTTCAAGAGCCCAAAAAAGCCCCAAATTCTGACGTGTTTAGTTTTGGAATTTTCAAAATTTTCATATAGAGGAGGTGCTGAATTGATGGACCTCTAAACAAAAGAAAGAAGAGGATTGCAAACATATTACTATCAAGTATAGGTAAAGATTAATTTGCTCAAAGCATAGGATAAATGAAAACGAAATTACGAATCCTATTAGAAAATGGTTAAAAGACATTTTGTAGGATTTTTCAAAGGCTATAATTTCTCTTTGAGACTTTCACTTTCTCAATCATAAATGATGGGAATGTAACAAATGATGACAAATTTGTATCTCTTTTTTCGGGTGAATAACTTTTCTATCAATTAGTTTTCGTATCTTTTGTCGTTTTTCCACAAATTTATCATTTTTATTTTTAATGCCATTTTTATGATAAGAAACCAAAACTACGTCTCCTATCATAAGGAAAAACATATTTTCAAAAAAAAATTATTTAAACCAATTCTATTTTTAGTAAAGAATTTATGACAGTACGTATCGCCTCAGACATTGTAACGTTATCGTTTTATCAAAACCGGGGGTGAATTTTGTGTTTCTCCATATTCGAAGTGTAGTTTTAGTGCATTTGGATTATTTAAAAATGGTGTGCGTTGGCTAAAAATTATACTAATTTTTAGTGATAGTAGTGTAGCATTTCAAACTTTTCTCAGCGACATTTACCTTCATTGAGCTATTCGTTCGGTATGCATTTACTCTGTCCTGTTCAGTGAATTGCAATCAACAATATCAGTGGATTCCAATACTACTAGGCAACTAAAAATAGCCCTAACCATTTTAAAACTGAAGTCGACAATTAAATACGAATGAGCGAAACAAGATTAATTCTTGCAATACAAAATTCCCACTGAATTTTTAATTATTACTTGATGACCAAAGTGACAGATCGTGGATTCTAATCAAGGGAGAGATGATTGCGTATTTTAATGATGGCTTGGATTTAAGGACATTAATTTTGCTCATAAGATCTATATGAGCTTAATGCACCTGATTCTGTCTTCGCTTTTGTGTTGCATCGCACAACAAGGTCCTTAAAGTGAAACAAGGTGCAGGGTTGTACGAGGATCCACAATTTTAGCGTCGCACAGACTTAACATAATAAACTTTTGATTCACTCTTGGTTTTTACTGCTAGCCTCTGAAGCTTTAATCATGCACGTCTAGGTCCCTATAGTAAAATAAGGTGCAGAGACGTAACATTCATTACACATATTTTTTATTTTCTCCAACAAATTTTTCAATTAAACTCCCTGAAGTAATTATGCACAGCAAGGTCCTTATAGTAAAATAAGTTGGAGGGTTGTGATGACAAGTTATAGTAGGACAAGTTATTTAATACTTGAAGGAGAATTCCAATTTAGTTGGTCTCCTTTCAGAATATAAGTGTGGTGTTGGCATATGCAATTGGTCATATGAGGAGCCAAACGCGTCTCACTACATTGAGACTTTTGAAACAAGTGAATTGCTACCGGTCCCGGTAACAATATTTATAGGGTGCATTGGTCCCGCGCTATTCCCACTTATTCGTCGATAGCGAGCCCAATCGATCGTATGATCGAAGGATTTGATGAATGACCGCTTTGCTCCACCTGCTTGCCCGCTTATGAGTCAGAGGCGTATCAATATAAATATTCACCCGTATCTTTGCGAATTAATTTAAATTATGAGAATATGGTAGACCGTCTCAACATCTTTTTCAGATCACAGGCTAATATGCTTTATATTGACAGCAGATGAGTTGGAGCCCATTAGGCATACGAACCAAAAGCGACTGACTGGGATAAATATAGGGAAAACCTTCGAAAGTCAGTGCAAAGTATTCCTACGTGGAAAGTATCTATTATTCAGCTAGAATTTGCTGCATATATATTGAATAGGGTCATATGTAAATCTTGTAGGAGACTATTTAAGGGCATGCAACACAGCGATATATCTATATTACCGACTCACTTTTTCAGTTCATTGAATATTTTTTTGAACCTGATAACTTTTAAAAAAAATAAAAGATCGAGCTGAAACTTTGGTAAATGCATTAGAGTACAATAAAGTACGTTAAACATACAATATCGGCCTCAAACTTTGAGAGATTCAAGAGCCGACATAAAATTACGTTAAAGTACTTCATTTAGAATTGAAAGATATAAATAAAATTATTTCAACTAAATATGGACCTGCATCGGTACAGCACTTATAACGCAGGACTCAGCTGTCAACTTCATCGGCGAAAACGCGAAGCCTGGCGGCCACTAGACGAAACTCTATAAGGTGACTCATAGTACTCTCTTTTTATCCCTAAACGTTAGAAAAAGAGGTTCATTCGACTTTTGACACGGTATCGTAATCCCACTGCAAGACTTAATTCAAACAGCTGTCTCATTTATATCTGCTGAAATGTGGGGTCTACGCTTTCAAACGTTGCTGCAAAGATATAATAATATATTTGGTACGATGAGCCACCTTATAGTTTCGTCTAGTGGCCGCCAGGCTTCGCGTTTTCGCCGATGAAATTGACAGCT
>JAAAKG020138985.1:0-12486 GCA_010014905.2 Druon quercuslanigerum
GTCCTCAGCTAATTTAGTGGCTTCTCCCAAATCTTGATTCTTCGATTGCAATTCCCGGCTCAAAGGCAAAACGACCGGATTAACTGATTCCACTATGTGACAGGCGATTTCGAATTCAATCGTCAAAATCGCAATTAAAAGTTGTGACGCCTTCTGTGAAGTATCTCGATCGTTCCATGTTTTTATTTCTTCCAAAGCTTCAATAACAGCTGGTTGCAATTCTACGTACTTTGCAATAGCTTCTGGAGACTGAGCCCACCTTGTTGGACAAACAGACTGCAGTTTTTTTTCTTCCTTCATTTTTTTTGACATTTTGGAAATTTCTCGCTTCAAGATGTCTTGTCTTTTGGGTCAATGAAAAAATGCTTGTATCGATTCGATAATTCCCAACGCGTTTTTTATACGGAATACTTCTGAAGCTTCATTGACGGCCAAACTGAAGGTGTGTGCGGCACAATGCACATAAATTTCCAGGGAGAAGTATGATCTGAGATAAGCCTGTGCTCCATTGAATTCACCACTCATCGCTGGAGCTCCATCGTATCCTTGACCATGCATAAATGAGCAATCAACCCCGATGTATCGAATATAAATGGAAAATTGTTTAATGCTGGATATGTCGGTAGATTCATCAGCTAAAATTGAGAATCCTTTGGCTTGGTTCACTTTATCAACAATTTTTCCTCTGATTAACTCATGGCAGATTTTGATCAGTTCGTTTTGAATCGTTTTGCTCAAATATGTGGCATTCTTTGGAAATGTCATGAGATTTTTATTAAAAGTTTATCACCTTCAGCTGGATACCGTATAAGAGCACGGAGATTTCCTTCGTTCGACTTCCCTTTCCCGTCAGCTTATTTGTCAGTGCCAGGCTCTTCTTGATACAAAGGTCCATCATCTCTGTGGCCACGAAGTGCAATTTCTTGCCGTTCACACAAAACAATAGTACTAACTATGGGTTTCAGTCTATCATAATTTTCTCTTTTGGCTTTTTCTTTCTGCTGATCAAGTTGCAGATCAATGGGTGTACTTTTTCCAAGCTCAACATCACGTAGGTGTTCGATACCCAAAATGGATTTTTTATGGTAATCCTTGTGCTCGTGATTGCGAAAGGTTTCTTTTGCATGTTTCCAAACGTTGAAAGGCTTGGTGAAGAGCTTTCCCAGCTTTATATCACCTAAGCCACCAGTATTAACACCAAAAGCTACGCAGTACACACAATATCCACCATCCTCTTTGGCAGAATATCTTAACCAACTGAACTCTTCTAACCATTTTGTTTGGAAGGACAAATTTTTGGAGCCTGATTTTGGAAATGTAAATTTGGTCGGTGGTACCCATGAACTCTTGATTATTTTGAGTATTTCGTCTGAGTTTCTTGGGGTCCCGAGGGTACTAGCAAAAATTTCGATGTCGTTCTTGGAGAATAGCAGAATATCGTCTTGACGATGAGTTGGATCATTTTCCAGCCTTTCTTGATTATCAGAAACTGCTGCACCATGAAGAGTGGAAATGCTGTCTGGAATTAACTCCTTCAATGCCGCATTTTCAACCTTGTTTCAAAGAATACAATTCAGAACATTCGAAGCAATTCTTGAAAATTTTCAGGAAACTGAAGGCTTCTGAGAAATTTATTGGCATAAATGAATTCTCTGGTTGTTATTTACTTGCAAAATTACTAAATTTTTTGAAAGCTATCAAATATTGATCGATTTATAGATTTTTTTGACAATTTTGAACATATCAAAAGTTGTGATCAATTTTAATACAGGCAATCGTTGAATACTTTTACGAGTTTTAGAATCTATAAAATTAAAAAAAATTCTGCCTTATACTTACTAAAATAACAAATTCAGAATGTAGGTCTAATTCACAAAATTTTCCGAAAATTTTGAAATATGTATACGCGATGACTAAAATATTGAGACATTTATGAAAATCTCTAATATTTCAGTTATTCGGAAAAATTGTTGCCTGGCCTTGCAGTATAAGCAATCGAGAGAAATCGTAGGAGTTCTCTAAAAATTTTCGCAAATGAATTTATGATTCCAGCAGTTTTTGGAGATTGTTACAAATTTTGGCATTCTTTGTGTAACTCATGCTTGGTTTTTTTAAATTACTTAAAAAGTTCAATTCCAGATTTGCAGAAATATTACGTAAAACGTTACAGGAACCGGAATTTTATGTGAAATTTTTACTAGTATTGACAATCGAATTTCATAGTATCACTAGAATCGACAAAAGTATCTGGAAATCTATGAAAATAACGCATTTTGCTAAAACTTTTGTCGATAGCTTATTGTAATTGTTCGATCACGATTGATTTTCTGCATCAAAATTTTCATGAGGTGCTCGAAATTTCAAGAAAAAAAATATTTAGGAAGCGATTGAACATTTCAGAATTAGATTTTCCAGATGCAATTTTATCGCGATGAAAAAAACCGTAAAAAATATAGCGAAAAGTATCGCGAAGAAACCACATTTCAATTTCGAAAATAGAATTTTTTTGCGCGTTAAATCCCATAAAAATAATTTTAAGCGACAACAACTGAGCGATTCCAATGATTTTCGAACGTTTCTTAGCTCAATCTTAATTTTTCAAATATTCAATCTTGCGCGTATTGTTTCATCGGCCACTATTGTATAGCCGATAAAACAGTGCGCGCACGATTGAATATTTACATAATTGAAAAAAATTAAGATTGAGCTGTAAGACTCAACAAAAATTGGAAACGCTCAATTTTTGACCCTCAAATTTATTTTTACGACATTTGACACACAAATCAATTCTATTTTTGAAATTAAAATGCGATTTTTTTATTAATTACGTAACCTCTAACTTTTAATAAAATTGGGTAAAGTTTTATTTGTAATGTTAGTACATATTCAATTAGAGTCCAAATTCCAAAATATTCTGAAGATTCGTTGAGGTTGTAGAAGTACTTCGACAAAAGCTGCTTTTCTGCAATGTAAGTGAGAACTTCACTTAGATTTTTTTAAGTAAAATAAATAAATTATTAACTGGTAGGTTATATAATTGGTCATTGAATAGTCTAAATAATGCTGGTGTTTTGAGATGAATACTTTCATTCAATTTTCAAAATTATGTGTAAGCATGTTTTATTTGTTTCCCCTTAAATTAATATTAAGAGTTACTCATAAATGTATGTATGTATAGGTATATATTGCCATCCTTAGTCTAACTTGAATACTACTTATGTTTTAACATTTCGCCTTACGTAATATAAGCACAAGTAATATTAATTCTCAAAAATGAGCGGTCTTCCAGGGCTTCAGGTTCCTCTTACCATAAAAATGCATTTTACATGAAGTTGAAAACAAATTTTTGGTTTTTACTGTCCTTTCTCAGGATTATCCGTTTGGCTCTGCCCTACTCCCTTGCTTTCCCTAACTTTTTCAAATTTCTTCATCCGCATCACTCCCTGTCCCTTACCATCCAAAATCCACCATCTTTCCATCTTCCTCTCCCCTACATCTCTCTAATACATTTGCCCATGACTCCATTTCCTATCTACATACTCTACATAGATTCTCCTCTTCATCAATCCAATACCTGCATGCTTTCACTCCTTCTGCTATTTTAAACCGTACAAATCTACTCCACCTTTTTTCCTTTTTTATTTTTTGCAGATATTTTGGTTCTGTCAACCCTTTTAGGATCATATACTATCTATTGTACCTCAAATCCATAATATTTGTCTATCCCTATTTTCCATGTTTTACTAATAGCTCTAACTCTGTCCTGCCATTCCATAATCCCTTCTCGTATATTACAAACTCTTCTCATTTTTCTTCTTTCTGACTCCCATTTTGAATTTCCCAAATTGCCTCTCGCCCCATTTTTCCGAATTTCGCCCAAACATGCTTGTGTTATTTTTCTTCCCTCTCCCCTTTTTAGCTTCTCTTTAAACCTCCAGATTCTCATAATTTATCTAGTAACCATTTTTTTCCTCCCTAATTCTTCCCTTAACATATATCCTGGGTAACTCCAGCTAACTCACATTACCCATATCAAAAATCGTTCATGCATGCTCTCAACTTTCCTATGTTCCTTGCATCCCCAGATCTCCACTCCATAACACAATACTGCCCAGACCAACGCATTAAATAACCTGACCCTCATTCTCCAATCGTCCTTGAACCTTCTCTTCCCTATAACCCATACTTGGCTCATCACTTTACTCACACATTTAATTCATTTCTTCGCCTGCATCTAGTTTCCCCATTCTGCCTCAAACCAAACACCTAGGTAACAGAACTCCTCTGCAATTTCCACTTTTTGTTCGTTCATTTTCCAAACGTAATTTATTTTTCTCTTTTTATTTTTGAAGCACATTACCTTTGTCTTATCTACGTTCACCGTCAAATTTTTTGCTCCCACATACTCTTTGAAGATTCTCATTATTAGGTTCATCCCCTTCTCATCATCTGCTAACAGAACTAGATTGTCCGCGTATGCTAGATAGTGTAGTTTGCTATTTCCCAAAAGCGTTCGTCCTTTCCCTTTCTTCTTTACCTACTCCTCTAAGTCTGCTAGAAGCATATTAAATAGTAGCTGACTCAACGGGCACCGTTGCCTTAGACCTCTCCCTGTCCAGAAAACCTGCCCTTTTTTATTTCCTATCTTTACCCTAATCCTGGTTTCATTAAAATGTTCTTGTATTCTCTACCAACTTTTCCTCTCCATTCCTCTTTTTCATTGCCTGCCATAGCACTTTTCTGTTCACTGAGTCAAACGCTGCTTTGAAATCTACGAACAATGCGACCAGTTTCTCTTTCTATCTCCCTAAATTTCTGTTGACTAAGTAGTTAAGTTAGTAGGTGCTGTCTACAGTTCCCATCCCTTTTCTAAATTCCGTTTGATTGTGTTCGATAGTTTCCTTTTCTTCTACCTGACTCTCCAATCTTTTTTTAAGATTTTGCATATATTTTACAGCCGACTGGCATGATAGTGATCCCTCTGTATTCCTCTACCTTCTTTCCTCCCCCTTTCTTGACAAGCGGAACCACCAGTCCTGTCATACACTCTTCCTGCCACCCATCTCCTTTCCAGAGCTTGTTGCAGATCTTCCACATCCCATCCCTAACTCCTTCTCCATCATACTTCATCGCTTCGTTCTCCATCTTATCTTCTCCTGTCGCCTTGTTTCTTCTTAGTCTATCTATTACCTGATCGACGTCTTCTCTTTTTATATCATTCCTTTCCTCCACTTCTCCTTGGACTATCCTTCTCGTTTTCCCTTTGGTCTTATTTTGCTCTCCCCCTAATGAACCCTTGAAATAATCCGTCTATTCTTCCATTTCTATTTCTTCATTTACATTTTTTCTTTCCCCTCTATCCCTATTTATCACATCCCACACCCTACCTTCTTTGATCTCTTTTTCTACTTCTGCCTTATATTCATCCTTCCCCCTTTGTCTTTTACTTTCCAACATCGTTTCATCTTCTATTTTTCTCCTGTTATACTCCTCCTTCTCCAATTCCCCTTTTCTCCATTTTCTAACACACTCTTTCGCCCTCTCTTTACCCTCCCAGCATTCCTTGTCCCACCAGCCTCTCTTTACCCCTACTCTTTCTTCTTTAGTACCCAGCTCACCCTTTACCTTCTCAATTGACCCTTTTAACCTTTCAATTGACCCTTTCAACCTTTCAATTGACGAGTTTACTCCCTCCTCTTTTTTATACATAACCTTCTCCTTTTGCATCTTTTGGTTAAACTCTTTTAATTTATCTACCTTCCAGATTCCCAAATTTGTGCTCTTTTCTCCTCCTATTTCCTTTCTCCCTCTGCCGCGCTTATTGATTCCTCTTTTTAGTGTGGCTATGACCGGGAAGTTCTCGGACCCTAACTCATTCCCCACCTTCATACTCCCTATCATATGCCGCTTGGTTCTTCAGCTAAGATGTAGTCTATTACTGTTGTTCCATTTCCTTTGAATGTGATCTCCCCTTCCTCATCTCCTTTCATGTTGCCATTACATACAAACTATCCTGTTTCTCCTATCACATCTAGTAACTTCCTCCAATATCGGTCCGTCTCCCTATGTGTGGAGTTCCTTATGCCTATATGCCTCCTTTTCTTCATCCCCAATCCCACTTCACTATTCGCCAGTCCATGCATTTAAGTCCCCTCCTATCAAAACCAATTCTTCCTTCTTTTCCTCCATTCACCTCCTTATTACCCTCCAGCCTTCCTCTTCCCCTCTTCTTCTATATACACAAACCACCGCTATTTTAACTTTCCCAACTGTAATCCTTCTTACCATTGTTCGATCCTTTTCCTCACTATCCCTATCTTTGCTACCTTTTACTGCTAATTCTTTTCTCAACCCTGACACCATGCCTCGCATCCCTCTCCCTTTAACGTGTTCTTTTCTTTCTTCTTGCATTGTCCATAGATAACCTGTTGGCAACAGCCTTTTTATCCCCTTTCAGTCCTTCTCATCTACCTAGGTTTCACTCATCATAATCACACCCCACATTTCTAACTCTCCCTAAAATCCTTTATTCATGTTCCTCAAACCTGACACATTCCAGACAGCTATTTTCACGTTTCTCTCTTCCCTTCCCTCTTCTTTCCTCCTCTCTTTTTCCCCCTTTTTTGTTTTTTTTGCATAAAATTTTAAGTAACGAAATTAAAATTTTTCAAAATATAAAGTAAAAATTATCCAAAAATTTGGATAAAAATAATTGTTTAATGCTTTTTATGTTTTGAAATGATTCATTATTTATTATTGATTATATAAAAAATTAAATTTTTTGGAATAATTTCAAATGATTATTAATAAATCCAAATAATAAGAAATGTAGGTTTCATTAAAAAAAAATTTAAATAAAAAAAGTTTGATAGTTTCAAAGAAAAATAATTGTTTGAGGCTTTTAATGTTGTAAACTATTTAAATGATTATTAGCTGTTTAATTTTGTTCACAATATAAAAGTACATTAAGATTGAATTTAGATTTTTTAAAATAAGGTAACACAAATTGATTATTCCCTCTCAGGTCATGTAAGTGAATAGAGTTCATACTTTAACTATAAAAGAAATCCATGCAGGCGAACATATTTTCCACTTTTTTAATTCCTATTAATCTGATAAGTAGACACACATGTCATGGTTATTATTAATTTCATACTTACATGTTGCATTTTCAATTAATTTAGTTCCTTCTAATCTGTCCACAAAATATGTGCATTTACATAGTTGATATTCCTCCGTCTCTAGCATAAGTTAAAAAATTTCAATTTTTTTGTCAAGATTATTTTTAATTCCATACTTACATGCTTTATTTTCGAATATTTTAATTCCTTTTAATCAGCCTACAAAATATGTGAACATGCATAGTTTCTATTTGTTTTTGTGGAATATAAGTTTTGCAATTTTAATTATAATATTTTATATTGTTTAATCAAATTACAGCTTTTATAATATAATAAATAATAATAAATTTATTTCATAATGTTTTGCAAGGTATACAAAATTTATTTATCTTTAAACAGAATTATAAGAATATTCTTGGACAATGCTACAAATGATTTCTATCAACATAATTACTTTATATTTACAACTGAATTTTTTAAAATCGATTAAAAGGACTAGGTTTTGCGTCTTCAAAGTGACGTTATTCTCTTTTTTCCTATTATTTTTTTTTGCATTTTTTTATTCCTCTCAATACGCCTCTATTGAATTTTTCTAAGTCGATTGAAAAGAATAGCTTTTTTTTACTCTTTGGTGGCACTTTCTATGGAGGAAAATTCGCATATTAATGGGAATTCAGATTCTGAATTCTCTTCTTACCGGGTAACTATTGTCTGAATGTTTTTTTTTTTCAAAAAACTGAATATAATTTGTTGTCAATGAATTAATATGAAATTATTAGTGGCATTAAGGTAAAATATTTTTTTATAATGATTGTGACGTTGTGAAATGCGTATCTGAATTCAATTTTTCAAATTATGTTTACATACATTTAAATGGAAATAATTATCAATTGTTTTTTATGTTATGAATTCATTAATTAATTATAAAGCTATTTTGCTCAAATTTGTATTTTCTAGATTTAGTTAAAAGCTTATAATTAATTAAATTTAAACATATAAATTGAGAATTATTTGAATGTTTCAATAAAAATAATTTTGTTAAGCCTTAAATTATTTGAATTTTTAATATGAAATAATTTTTTTAACCTTTGTTTGTTTTGAAATGATTGAATATTTATTAATTAATGCTGTTGAAACTTAAATTTTCTGGAATTATTTAAAAAGCAATAAAAATATTCAGAAGTTGAAGTTAAAATTAACAAATATATATATATATATATATATATATAAAATAGGCATGATTTGATTTTTTCAGTGAAAAAAATTGCTTGAGGGTTGTTATGTTGTGAACTATTTAATTAATTTTTAGCTGATTAATTTTGACCTCAATATTGAATATTATCTATCACTTTTACAATGCAAAATTATTTTTTCTTTAGAATACCTTTAATGTGGTACGGTTATATAATTTTCTTGATGCTTATGAAGTGAAATCTTTTCTAAACTAAATTTTAAAAATTTAAAGTAAATATATATCAATTTTGTTAAAATTAGTTTTGAAGTTTATTAATAAATTAAATATATATTTTTAAATTAAAAAAAAATATCATGTAAATATTATTTGAATGTTTTAACGAAAATTATAGTTTAATACTTTTTATATTGTGAAATAATTAATTAATTATTAGATGATTAATTTTTCTAAATATTAAATTAAACAAAGATTACGATTTAGTTTCTTAAAATTAGGTAACATGAATTAATTATTTATTCGAAGGTTATATAATTTAATATTGGGTATAATTGCATAATAAATATGAATCAGGATAATCAGAGTATCAGAGTATAATCAGAGATCCTAAAAAGTGTTGTGGGAAAATTGTTAAGTTTACTTGAATAAATATTGAATAAAATTGATTTTTTTATCATTTCAAATTTAATGTTAATCCGGTAGTTAAAGGTTATCAATTAATTGCTCCACTAGTAATTCCAAATAAAGCTTCTATTGATAAAACATAATGAAAATGAGCTACTACATAATGAGTATCGTGTATAACAACATCAATAGATGGATTAGCTAGTGTTACTCCAGTTATTCCACCTAAAGAAAAAAATAAAATAAATCCTAAAGCTCATATGATTGATAAATTAAAATTAATTTTTGATTCATATATTTTTGCAAATTACCTAAAAATATCAATACCTGTAGGAATTGCAATAATTGAGGGTCCGGATACAATAAGGGGACGAGCGCTAGAAAACGTGTAAAAGCATTGTCCAGACGTCTTGTATCCAAATTTTAAAGTTCAAAAAATTAAATTTAAAAAACTGATGACTTGTAGAAAATGCCAAGAATATTTAATAATAAAATTGAAAAACGGATGACAAAATTTTGCCGAATTCAATTATATTTTAAATCCTACGCATTATATACTAGCGATGCCTACAAAATAAAGAAACAAGTTAAAAATACCAATTGTTTAATGATAATTAATTGCAAATGGAGACCTGACGGTAAGCACGTTTTTCTAGCTTCGGCGAAGAAAAGTATCGATGGAACTTTAGAGTTACAACAACTTCCAGTGAGACATTTGTTCCTTAATATCTAATTTTAATGTTCCTGTATTAAAACATGTAAATAAATGTATGATAAATGATCAGAAATGATGGTAAACAGCTGCAAAAATGTGTTTTATAAATTAAGTAATAAACAACTTGCGATGCACAGATTTCGATATTTTCAGTTATTTGCTAATTCAGTAACACGAACGATATTTCCACAAATATAAAGTACTGATTTTCTATTAATTAGGGGAAAGACCAGGCTTTTTTATTGTCTAATTTTTGAAAATCCCGAGTACTTTATAGGAGAGTGTATAGGCGAGAGTCTTAACGTTGAGAAGCGCTTGAATCTGCTAACGATGCAATCGTGGACGGCGTCGCGTGTTTTCTTACAAAATGTATATTTCCACCAATTTTTAATAAATCAATCTAAAAATGTCCAGAAATCTTCCTCCAATAGTAAGGATCAATTTTCTCGCTGATTCACAAATGTGAACTCAAAGTTCCCTCGATACTTTTCTTCGTCGAAGCTAGAAAAACGTGCTTGCCTGTCAGATCTCCATTTGCAATTAATTATTATTAAAGAATTGGTAATTTTAACTTTTTTCTTTGTTTTGTAGGCATCGCTAGGGTATAGTGCGAATGTATACCAAGCTGCAAACAGTTTTAATCATATTTGTCTGAGTGGATACGATTTATGTTTTAAAATACCATTGAATTTGGAGAAATTTTTTCATCGGTTTTTCAATTTTATTAATAAAAATATACGTCGAAAAGAAAAACTATAAATGGAAAGAAGTTCAGTCTTGGCATTATCTACAAGCCTGTGTTTTTTTAAATTTAGTTCTTTGAACTTTAGAATTTGGGTACTATAAGAGTTTTGGTTAATTACTTTTCGGGTTTTCGAGCGCCCGTCCCCTTATTGTATCCGGACCCGAAATTATTGTTACTGAAGTATAATAAGCTCGAGTATCAATCTCTAATCCTACAGTAAATATATGATATCCTGAAACGATAAATTCTAACATACCAATAGAAATGATTGCATATATTATTCCTAAAGATCCAAAAGAAAATTATAGTAGAAATTATTCCAAATTCAGGTAAAATTAAAATATAAACTTCTGGGTGACAAAAAAATCAAAATAAATGTTGGTATAAAATTGGACCTCCTCCTTCTATTGCATCAAATAATAGTATTATAATAGCTCCTGATCAAATTGGTAATATTAGATCATGTATCTAGGCAGTAAAGTTGAACTTTATACTCTATATCAGGAGCAGGTAATATTAACGGAACTAAATAATTTCCATACCCCCAAACTATAATAAAAAAGTAATAATTGAATTATAAATGTTATCATTTCCAATTCATTGTAAAGGTATCACTAATTCTATTCGAATAATTATTCTTAATCGTGAGCTTAATCGTGATTTTAATTTTTTAAGTTTAATATCATTAATAACTATTAGAATTTTTTTAGGAGTGTCCCGGGCGGCAAATTTCGAACGGAATTTTTCTTTAATAAAAAAAATAAATAAAAATTTCATATTATTATTACGAAGCAATCACGAATCGATCAAATGTTAATGATTTGTTTTCCGCAACTATTTTGTATCCTTAACTACCTAACTCGAGTGCGTGTGGATGTAAATGTTATTATCTGAAGCCAAAAGTTGAACAATTTGCATATAATCTTGTGATTTTTTCAATAATTATTCATTTAAATTATAAGAATTTTTTATAATTCCGATTATATACAAAAACGATTGAGAATTTTATTATAAAAGCATTTTTTAGCTGCTTTGCAATCAGGATCAATGATAGATTGCATAATTTTAGGCATTACTTCGTAAATAAAAATTTTAATGATTCATCAATAAAATATTTTTTAATTCAAAGTTTTAGATCTTCATTAATGTTATTTTTTATATTAAATTTGATAAATAAATTCATTAATATATTTTATTGACTTCAATTTTTTTAATAATAAAATTAGGATTTTTTCCTTTTAATTAGGCCCCCTGACATCGGCGAGTGTGTTCACGATTATGCCGGTGACCGGTTAGTGTTGCCTCTAGGGAGCGACGCGGACTTGTTGCGTAGTCTCTTCTGTATCCGGCCCTTTCACTTATGGTTTCTGGTGGACGGCTCCTTTCTGTTTGTATGTGCTCAATGTTTACGAACTGTCATATAGTTCATAATGTTGATGTTTTTCGTTACTCAGGATATTAAGAGTTCCAGATTCATCGTCGCCACAGGTGTGTCGTCCTGCTCCTTTTCTGGTGCCTTTACCTTCGACTCCGATCCCTTACATTTATGTTTTGTTCCTACTTGGTTAATACACGGGTGGATTCCTCTTTAGCCTATTTACAATTTTATTCTGTGCTCTCCACGTGATTTAAGAATCGGTAAATGACTAATTATCTAATTATTTCGAATCTAGTGACTATAATGCTATACGTAAATTAAGTTCTAGTGCGATTCGGGTGACGTTGTATACATAAATGCACACCTCCTTAACCTATATTTAAAATAATCGGAATTGGCTTAAGGGTGTTTCGTTTGACACGCGCGCGTGACTTTAATTATACTCGGTTTTGGCTCGGTTCGGAAAAGGGTTAAATGATCACTGCAGGGTCCCACTGGAACCAACTTTCATCTTAAAATGACACTGGCTTCTATTAAAACTACGGTAAATCATATATAAATATATATATATATATATATATAGAATCAAACCGAAAGGCCTATGACAAAGCCACCGAACGCGTCCTCGGGTTGCGTTCGGTTCGGTTCTGATTCCTCTAGAATCAAACCGAAAGGCCTATGACAAAGCCACCGAACGCGTCCTCGGGTTGC